>APFE030943117.1:11688-133839 GCA_000404065.3 Pinus taeda | reverse complement strand
TGCACATTATTTTCTAATGTTTAACCACAAATTCACTTAAAAGGCTTAGAAATAATAAATATTGGAAAAACATAAAGGTAACCCAATGACAATGAAAGTGGGATGAATGTGGTGACATAGTAGTGAAATGGAGGTGAAATGGAGGTGATATAATGGACATAATAGTGAAAGTGTAATGGAAATGAATGACATTTTCAAGACTCAACAGCGTGGTTGTAGGAGAACCTATGTTGGCACACCAAGGAATTTCCTATTCTAATACGGGAAATATCAGATGGCTAGTAACTCCTTGGAGAGGCCTTTTTCCAAGATAAGGAGGTGTAGCACCATGGGGTGCGCTAGTGATCCAATTTCACCATCGTCATCGCTAAGAGACAATGTTTTTCACTCTCTTTACTGAAACCTTGTGGTGGAACCCTAGTTAAAATGACTAGTGAGAAGTGATATGTGAGGAGTTTAAGCAAGCTCTCACAATGCCGGTCAAAATCCATATCGGGCTCATAGCTCAAATGTTTACAGAGTTTCCCTAGTCATGCCATGGTAGAGTCAAGAGTAAGATCGATGTGGAGCAAGAGGGAAAGGGAAAGCCTTAAACTTATAATGAAGATTTGACAAACCTTATCCTTGCACCAATCAAATCCCTAGTCATGGTAGTCATATATTGGTGGCCTGATTTTCCATTAACACAAATGGATGAAGAAGTGACGATGTGGCCCAAAGGAAGAAAATCGGAGGGTCTTCCCCAAAGGATGGTATTGTGCATCAATGGGAACAACTGAAATGAAGTTATCTAGGATGAGTTAGTTGAAAACCAAGATAAAGGTTTCTGCAATTGGTAAAAGGTGGACCCACGACATGTCAACCTACTGTTAGGAACTGAAGGAATAAAGGAGGATGCAAGTAAGAGGGCATAAAGAAAGGACAAGAAGGATGAAATGCACCCATCTTCTATTCCATTATTAAGAGTTGATTTAGTGAGGTCAATCCAAGAGGTCCTCCATGTACACTCAGCACATTGAGATTATTGTGGAAAGGCCCACCTGCCAAGTAAGCCTAATAGTTCCCACTTGGAGGTGCAAGAGGAGTGATGAAGAAAGGGGTCAGCAGGTGATTAGTGGGAGTATGTAGGTATAACCTCATTGGGAGGTTTTTCATCCCTATTTCTTCCCCATTGGTTGAGGAGCGGCCCCATCACACACATAAGCCCAACAGTGAATCCTTGTGGTAAAAAAAGGTTCACTCTTAGGAAATCGTCGGGATGGGAGAAGTGGGACAATGTAAGATTGGTTTGTAGCAAGTCTTGCACTAAGGTTGACAACCTATTAGTGGGGAAATGACCCCAAATGAAAGTTCATCCCAAAGAATTGACCTTAGACGTATCAATAGGTGAAACAAGGAAAACGTTGAGAAGTTTAGGTCAGGGTGACATGGGAGGTTACAACAGGAATAAAAATTTATATTGGCGTAGGCCAATGAGAAGAAGGTTGTGTGGTACAACCATCCTTATAAGCTCGGAAAGGAGAACCTGACAGAAAACAAGAAACGCGGTTAGGAATATCCTTGAGAGGGTAAGCAGGGCAACATGTCTAGTGGCAAGCACCTGACGGGCATAAGGGTGTTATGTTTGAAGACATCAAATTGATGTGGAAGCAGAGGTCAATGCATGTGGTAGGGCCCGATAAATGTGTACACACACACACACACACACATAGATATATATATATGGGTGTGTTTGTGTGTGTGTGTGTGTCTAAGCACACAGAGTGAAAGCTCTAGTTGTGAGGCACTGATGATGAGTCAAGAATCCTAATTAAAATTCAGTGGAGAAAGAAAAGAGAGAGAATTTACCCCATTCCTCTAATAGTATTTGAGGGGTTGGGTATGTTACAAACTAAGACACCTGAGTTTTAGTCAGAGTTAATTATCAGGGAAGTTGCTCTAAGTTTTACCCTAAGGGGTAATTTTTTTAATGTTTAAGGCAGGTATGCCTTGTTTTATTACTTTAAATACCAAGGTTGGAAGCCTTTAACCAATGGACATTATTCTATTTTAAATATGTTCTATGTCTTAATCGACCTTATGGTTAATTCTAGTTTTCATTGTAATTACATTGCATGCTGAGTTATTTTGTTTCTTACTAAGGGATTTTTCCCTTGGTTAATATAAATTGTAGTTTTCCTTATTTCTCTACAATTTCAAAAATTTCTAATGTTTATTCTTAATATGTTTTAGTATTTTCTTACTTTGGTGAAAATTCTAGGTTAAACCTTACAAAATATGTCTACTCGTCAATAGGTTTCTTACTATTTCAACTAATTCTAATGAGGTTGGATATCACCCCTCATTTGAGTACTTATCTCATCTTACTAAATGATTTGAACTACCTTTATAGAATTTTTTGTCATTCCTTAAAGCTTTGCTCAAATATGTTTTTATATTTGTCTATTTTATATTTAAAATTATGTTTTGCTTAGGGCCATTACTCAATTTCCATTTCTCTCTGATGCGTTAGGCTAGTTCAGCCACTTCTTCCACATATTTGGTCTCATTTTATTTTATGGTTATGTTGACGATGTTGTACCACCAACATTCAAGGGGTCTCCCCGATATGTGGTCCCAATTAGACCTCACATCATTTGGGATAGGAGCCCCATCTGGAATATCGCCTATTTGTTAGTTATCTTAAAGATAAGCTTTGGCTCTAACTGTCAGCAAGAGAGAGGAATGAAAATGCGCCTTCAAAAGGAAAGGGGGTGTTCTTGGTGAGTGTTAGATTGTATGTTTGTCAAATTTCTTTCACTGCAAAGGGGAGGAAAAGCGAGCCTATAAGGGAGAGGTATTAGTACCACCCTAGTAGAGACACACACAAACAAGAAGGATTTGTACAACATCAAGCAGAATAGTCCACAGAGATGTGACGGTCATTGCAACCAATGTAAAAAAGAGGATATGTCTGATATCCGACGGAATAGTCCACGATGATGCGACTGTGATGATAACAATTACAACACATTCTCAATATGATAAGTACCAAAATAACCAAATTAATTCAACTACTTTAGCATATATCAAAGCAAACATGAATTACAAACGTTCGTAGAATAGTCTTACAAATATCCATAATCCATGCATGAAAAACATGTTGTCCCATAGGGCTTCTTATATTAAGTAAGATTTCCAAGACACATGTATACAATGAACACCATTAGCTCCAATAGTTGAGAGTTGGAGCCACTCCTTACTCCTCAAAAGAAGTAGATTATCTCTCTAATGCCTTGTGGGAGGAGCCAATGTGAAAAATCCTTTGCTTTTACAATCAGGGTGTATATATATCAATGAGGAAGCCATGCTTCACATTCCTTATGACTCTTCATCTACCCTCATGACTATTTGACTTCTTATGACTTTTCAAATTTACATGAATCTTCATATTCCATACATGTCCTTTGGACTTCCACTTTACAATACATTTTTGAAACATAATTTACATCATTAACAACAATGGTGTGGCATGTGGCAACTCATGACATGCCACTGCTGACATAGGCTTCTTGATGATGTATTAATGTAAAGACACTACTACTACTTTCTAATGCAAGTATGCTTGAGAATAATTTTCATTTCACCTCTGAATGGCTTGATGATAAGGGATCTTCAATAATCTCAAATCTTGAATGGTGATAAAAAATTAGTGTCCCTTCGCTTTCTCTTAATTGATCAGCTTGCATACTCATATATAAGAATGTATTTCAACATGTTGTTCTCATTCATCTCCTTATTCATCATCTCACCATGGCATGATATGGTACCTATTTCTGCAATTCATTCGTGATGAGATGACATCAGTCTAAAAACCCCCTAGTCTAAGATTGTGCATATTGATCTATTGACTGAGCCAGAACTTGGTGGAAAGCTGGGAAAGTGGCTCATTGACTGCATAGTTTCAAATTTCAAGCAGTTAAGGGGATCCTTAAGCCTTGATATTGCGTAGTACATAGTTCAGGCTGGGCTAAGAGGACAAATTGTAAATTCTGGAGACCAGTGTGATAGGCTAAGGGGATGAGAACTAGGAGAGCACATTGTGCAGTTATGGGAGATAAGAGAGACCAGGAAATTTCACAATTTCATAGCTCAAGGGCTCAGGGGATGAGCTTGAGCCTAGTGACTATGTAATGTGCAATTAGGTCACATTGGGAGAAGGAATTGCACAATTCTAGGAGCTAAGGTCAGGGTTTGAGCACTGAAGCTACGTAGTGTAGTAGTCCTGAGAAGTAGGAATTAAGAATTGCGCAGTGCTAAGAGGAAAGGTCACATCTAGAGGACTGATATTTTGCAGTGCACAGTTCAGGGAGGCCAAGTGAAGCTTGGTTTCTTGGTCAGGAATAATTTCATAAAATGATTGTGGGATCGGTGAGACTGATGTGAATAGTGATAACACTTCAACTATGATACCACACTTAGACTACTTGATGACACAACAACATAGATCATCTAGGACACATGAAATTTCATTTCCCTCCATGTGAAAACTTTACGACAAGTGTGACACTTAAGATACACTTTGCGACGACCATGACAACACTTGTGCAATAATGTTTAAAACTTTGGAAATAAGTGTGACAACTATTTACATGGTTATAAAAACTCATTTACAAAATGGAAACCTCTTGAAACCTCTAGAACATGCTTATATACATGATATGACAACTAACATGCGAAAAGACAACATATTTCCTATCCTGCAAAAGCGAGAAAAATACTTCAAGAAAACACATGGAATGAGTTTCAATGTTTGTGATGGAAATGTAAAAGAGAAAGGAAGGATCTAAAATTGAGCGTAGGAAACAAATTTGGAGGGTGTTGTAGCAATGACAACAAGTTACTAAGTTATCTAAACTATATTTATATATAATAAAGGGATGTTCCTAATGTACCCTATGTAGATTGTTTTCAATATTTTACTAATTTATAGCATTCTCTTCTCTAACATATTTACATAGACACTAAACCTTAAATTAAGATATTGTGTATGCATTCAAAAGTAAATATTTATCACAAGATAATCTATAGAATTATTGTATTTTAAAGAAAAATACTTGTACTATTTAGATATTTGTACCATGATTTTTATTGTTTTGTATGTACTCAACTTACTTGAATAATTTCAAAAACTTAAAGAATGTATTTCTATTTTTTTCTTTTTCTTATGCATATTCAAAAAACATGCAACTATAATCACTGTACTTCTACATAAATCTTTATCATTTAAAATTCTTAGCATATAATTTATAACTACTTAAAAGAAATCAAATTATTCAGTGTCTCGACTTGTCAAAATAATTCGATAAAATAATACGGAGCTATAATTTTCCACCCAACCTTGACTCTTCCTCCTGGATGAGTCCCCCCAAGCTTCAATGGAATTTACTAGCAAACAAAATTTGTTATTTTTCATTTCTTTGTACTAAAACTCCTCACTCCAACTCTACACTACGTGAAACTAACTACATTATAAGACAAATATATATATATATATATATATATTCTAAGTTTCTATTGGAAGTTTAGTAATTACCTCCTCCCTTATCCATTAGGTGGAAGGTAGTTACTTTTCTCATTAATGAGCTCCACTCTCCCCAACTTCCTAAGGCAGTGTCATGTCCTTTTGAGAGAGTTATTGATCAATAAATTTTCCACAATTTAATATAATTCTCATATTAGATGCCTAGGTATTAAATCATCCAAGGGAAAATAAATCCAACCACTGGCTTGTAGTCCATAATTTCTCTTTGGTCATTTACAGCCTCAATATTACTTTCCAAATTTTTATTAATAACTTAATAAAACATATTTACATAAAGTATTCTATCAGAAACAAAATTATTGATAAATTAGTTTCATTTAAGTCACAACATCATCCCACTTTACATATACAAATTTAAAAATGAAACTAAGTTAGGAGATATCACAAGGCAATATTTGAATATTTAAGTGGTTAATATATGCTATCATAGGATAGATATTTGTAATTGGCTTATTATTTCACTAACTATTGGTGCACGTGCATAGTTTAATTAAAGTGAAATACACCAATTGGTAATAGACACAAATGATGGAGTTGGACTCAAAAGATCCATAATCCAAAGGTTATGAACACAACGAAATTGGTTAATTGATGACTTGTATCCCACCTCCTTCATCAAATTTTATTTCCATGCATAAGTATATTGCATATTACTATATGAGTGATGCATAGGATTGCAAACATTCTATGGCTATAAATACCATGCAGATTCTTAAACAACCGAATAGATAGAGTTTGACTATTTGAAGATTGAATAGAGTGTGTTTTATAGTTGACTTGATAGATACCTTCAGGTCTCCATGA
Organism: Pinus taeda; assembly: GCA_000404065.3. Lineage (NCBI taxonomy): Eukaryota > Viridiplantae > Streptophyta > Pinopsida > Pinales > Pinaceae > Pinus > Pinus taeda. The sequence goes on along the minus strand of APFE030943117.1, from coordinate 127,451 downwards.
TTGTTTTACATCTTAATATTAGAAGGAAATACTCCAAGATTCTTGGTGATTAAAAAAAATCATAATGAAATAGGAATTAGCCTTCTTATAAGGAAGATGGGGGGTGAATTTGAAACATTGTTCACACACGGCCTTTTGACCTAAATCAAATAGTGTATATTTTATACATATCACATCTCCTTCACAATGTTAAATCACATAGATGTAACCAATTATTATAGTTATTAACACAAAGAAAGATTTCAATAAATTGAACATGACCTAAAAAATGTTTTATTCATCCTTATTGTAATGAATCTTTGGAAGCTTTGTTTGCACATGGACTCTTACCAAAAGTGAAGTCATGTTTTCATTATAGCACATTTATGGACCATGAATATGTCTCAAAACTATTATTCACTGTTAATGAAATGAATGTACAAAATATTTCCTTGCTAACATACAAACTAACATTGATCTTAGAAATGGTCCATGGGTGGTATCACAATTGGAAAAAATCATGTTGGAAAGCCCTTATGTATCTAAGTGATTAGATGTTCAATACCCTTAGAGTTCAATGTCCATGTTGAGTAAAATATTTAAATATCTAGTGGTCGCTAGGGTTTTTGCAACTCAAAGGTGAACTCTAGTGATTCAGAGAAGAAATTTGTTTCTATTGAAGGAACAATAGCTCAAGCCACAGTTTTGCATAGCGCCATGTTGAAATATGGATATGTTCTTCCATTTGTTCAAGAAGCTTTGGCCATTAATGTTCCTTTGAAATATGATGCCTTTAGTAGTGATTTTTTTTTTCATATCAGTGTTAATTTGCAAATTTAATGGGTTTTGGCTATGATTGACCGATCTTGACAAATGGATTACTAATACGTGGAAACCCCTTTTGTTTGATGATCTGAATATTTACCCCTTGGATCAGGGGTTTTTTGTTGTGGTTTTTAATAATATTGAGGATAAGCAAAATATTTGTGAATTTAGGCCTTGGTCTTGGGGCAGTTTTAACCTTTTTATGCAACCCTAGTCCCCCACCTTTGATCCAATTATGGTGTCGATCTCCACGACTCCTTCTAGGTAAGGCTCGCAAACCTTCCCTTTCATCTTGGGAACCTCCCACCACTTTCTTCCACTGGTAATGCATTATGGAAGTTTTATTACCGCAGCCTAGAATCTAAATATTTTTATAAAACTACTTATGTTAGAATTATTATGTGTTGAGATGGATTTCAACGAGGGTTTTCCTGTTGATATTAGTCTGGCAGCTCCAAACTATTTGTGAGTTCAGAACATTGATTATGAAAATTTTTGATTTTGATGTCGAGTGTATTATGAAGCAGATCATGTAATTAAAAATTCCCCAAATCATTTGCAGAATAATAGAGTCTGAAAAAATAATCAGAGGAACAAATGGTGGGAAGGATTGCATCCTAAAAACATATGATATACAAAGAAGAAGAGACTTAGGGTAAGAAAGAAGAAAAGGAAAAATAGGAGGAAGCTATTATCAAAGATGATTAATCGAAGGAACCGAAAACTAGTTAGGAAGAAGCACATGAGGACCCTATGGATTCAACAATAGTCAGGGCACAACATATTCTAGTGAAAGTTGGATCCCTCTTAGAATCATCAAGGGAAAAATCTAGAAAAGAAACTTTTGGGGAAGATTAAGTAGATAAGGAAGAAACTGAAGACAATAGTTCTCACTCATTGAAGGGTGATCCACTAGAAACAACAAAAAATGAAAGTTGGATTCAATTAGGGAAGAAGGACCGAAATATTTTGCCAAGGAAAACCAGAAGCCAGTCAAAATTAAATAAAAAATGGTGAAAAATAGAATGTAAATATATTTGGATCATAAGATTATTTTGGAAAAACTTTAGCTGGAACAACACTGAATTTTCTATATCATGGGGCAAACACTTAAAAGATTAGATTGTGTCTCCATACTTAATCTCAAACTTACAAAAAATATTGATAATTTTAATTAAATGCAACAATTTTGGACTGAATCCCAACTTTTTTTTTAATATGTTTCTTTAAAAAAAACAACTGTGCATTTCAAATTAATGTTAATTGGTGTTGTATTTACCACTAAACTAATTATACTTTAGAATAAATTATGTTCTATTTTCCATATAATAATTTTTACAAAACTAAATTTATGTAACTAAAATACATTTATTATTGAAATTAAAATTTCTTCATATTTGTTACTTTTGGCCTATAATTTATATCCCCTTACTACACATTGATATATTTGTTCAACTTATATTTCAGGTTACATTTTTATATTTTCTCAAGTTATTATTAAAGATAACAAGACGGGCTGCGGGGCAGCTAGTCCCTGCCCCAGCCCATAGCGTATCCTACACAGCTATAGCATATAGCAGCACCAGTCAGTAGCTGAGGTTGAATGTTGAAGTACCGATCAACGTCTGCCGACATAATAGCCGGTGTATGAAATTGTACGCGGGACTGTTGTATAAGATCGTTGATAAACATCAGCAAAATCAGTGGCAATTGAATGATTAGCGCTCCATTAGCTGATTTTCATTTTCATTTGTCGTTATCTGGCCAGCGTTTAGAATGTTACCTTTCGATGAGTCGCCAATATCAACAAGACCAGGGCTAGTGGTGGTACAGCCATATGAACCAGGCATTTCATGAGGTGGCAACGTAGTCCACGAGGCCATTGACTGATCACCTCTTGATATTTTGCAGTATTACAAGTTTGATCATGGGCTTGCAGACTCGGAGATGTAAAAACCTGAGATAAGCTATGGTTGATGTGAGTAAAAGTAAGAAAGCTAGTGGTGGTACAGCCATATGAACTAGGCGTTTCATGAGGTGGCAACGTAGTCCACGAGGCCATTGACTGATCACCTCTTGATATTTTGCAGTATTACAAGTTTGATCATGGGCTTGCAGACTCGGAGATGTAAAAACCTGAGATAAGCTATGGTTGATGTGAGTAAAAGTAAGAAAAAGCTGAGAAATAAGAAATTAGCTGATTGTTAATAGGGTTCAGATAAATTGGAAACACAATATTAAAGCTAAAGCGCCAACAAAAAAATATATTCTTAGATTTCGACATATCGAATAGCATCATTTCAATGCAAATTTGTACATTTAAATTTTTACAGGTTGTTATTATATTCTAGGGTTTTCATGATTCCGCGCATATATTGGGTCTGGCCGGTGTATGAAATTGTACGCGGGACTGTTGTCGACTTTTGCCATGCAGCTGGCTCACGTAATCTTCCACTATATGAGTTGTATAAGATCGTTGATAAACATTAGTAAAATCAATGGCAATTGAATGATTAGCGCTCCATTAGCTGATTTTCATTTTCATTTGTCGTTATCTGGCCAGCGTTTAGAATGTTACCTTTCGATGAGTCACCAATATCAACAAGACCAGGGCTAGTGATCTTTTAAAAACCTTAAAGCTCCGAGTGTCTTAAAAAACGATTAAAATTAATTAATTTGGTAGGCTACACCTCTAAATAATATGCGGAGATCCTATTAGAATATAGAACATGGCGGGCCAATCCTCTTATAACAGGTGCGTGACTCTTTTGTATAGAACCATCTCCGTCTATGCATGATCCTTTTGGCGCCCACTCGCCACGTATCTCATCTACCAGCTGCCTTCATTACCAAGCATCCAGAAATCCTTCAGATGGCAGTAATATATCTTGCATGCCCGCCTCCATAGCTTGGGCCACTTGCTTGGGCGGAGCCACCTGCGAAGACACAGAATCCCCTTGCTGTTGATATTGGATATCTCCTCTGTATTCATAGCTGCCAGTGGCAGCAGGGTCACCTTGCTCCTCTACCAAATTGCCGAATAGAGGCGATGCCCGAGGACTCATGAAGCTCGTCGACGGTGAGGAGATGTTGGGGCTTGGCTGCTGCTGCATATTGTATATTCAAATTATTCACCTTCGTGTCGCCAACTTCGAATCTCAGAGTAGTTTTGTGTTAAACTCTGTATGTCTTTCCAAAGGGAGTTATTTCTTCTGGTTGAGTCTCAAGTAATCTGCGTTGGAGTCGTTATAAATTATAAAATTGAATTTTATTACTTCAGATTTAGACATTTCAACGGAGAAAATAGTTTCAATAATGTTCGAATGTACTTGAATCAGTACAAGCATCTTCTTTGTTTAGTTCAAGGATTTGATTAAATAAACTTAACGAGTATTGCCTTCCAAAGTTCCATTCTGCACATTTCCTGTCTTCAGGAAATAGAATTTCTGAAGTGTGTTGTTTCATTCTCAGCCGGTCGATGTGCATGCAAGAGACACATGGATGAACAGTGGGAAGGCGAGTGCTGGGATGTTTGATGCAAGGTTTGTAAAATTCTCATGTTTCAGCTTCATTTTCTCATAAAATTTGGGTTCAACTATCTTACTGATTTGCACTATTCTCAGCTAATTGCGTTGCAGGAGGCAAAGGCTTCTCCTTCCTGCTCTCTCATGTTGACGAGCTACTGCAACAATAATAGGGCTACTCAAATTTTTAGCAGAAAATCCTGACTGCTACGACCGAGTCTTGAAAGGTATTAATTTCTCTGGTTCCTCTGTACAATGATTTCAATGCCAGTCATATATGTCAGCGTTTTAGCAATTAACGGACATCTTTATTTCGATTGAGGGTATATTTAAGCCAAAAATTGACTTTATCTATATTGATTAGATTCTGAAATGTTATAGAAATCCAAAATAAAGCCAATTAAATTAACAAATAGCGAAGAAATTTAGTCACCTGGTTTATCGCAAGTAATGTCTGCAACAAAATTTTAGAGAAAAGACTGCATTATACAATGATTTCAATGCCAGTCATATATGTCAGCATGTTAGCAATTAACGGACATCTTTATTTCGATTGAGGGTATATTTAAGCCAAAAATTGACTTCATCTATATCGATTAGATTCTGAAATGCTATAGAAATCCAAAATAAAGCCAATTAAATTAACAAATAGCGAAGAAAAATATATAAAAATAACCTTACTGGATTGTTAGCTGCGATTCCCCCGTCTATGAGATTGAATTCCCGTAGAATTTTTGGTCTCAAAGTAGTGAGCAGGAAGATATGTTGGTACTGCTGACATTCCAATGCAGACATACTCATTTTGTTTGGCCTGAAACATATATAAGGTAATATATTGATGCAACTGAGATTGGAAATTTTACTCATTTTAAAGAACGCTTCACAGATTGATATTATCATAAAATCTTACCGCAAAAGTTGAGAATATTACAGGTTCCTCTACTTTGATGTCAACATTGCATTTGTGCAGGAGTTGAAGATCAGGATGTAGACATGGCTGCAGGAGTTTTCATCGACTGGAGAACGTCGTCTGACTACTTGGAGAACGCCGTCTGAAGCTCGATATTATGACTACCTGGAAAGGTCTACATGAATAATTTACAGTCGGTTCCACCAGATTCCTACCGCAGGTAATTAGTATAAAGTATAAATCATTGCAAGTTTAAAAAAAATGGAGAACCTAGGGAAGGCAATGCAATCTGATGAATGTATGGAGAATGGTAGTTATAGAGAAACTAGTAACGGTGCCAGCAGAGTCGTCAGGAACGAGCTTAATCTGCATATTCACTTTTCCAAATATGTATATCTGCTCTTGGAAGCAAACCCTGCACCTGAAAACACAGCAACATCAATGAAACTGCAGAAGGCACAAGCATAAGTAAAAGCAGAGTAAGTGGGAAGAAAAATGGAATACCCTTGCGCTTGGTTCGGCCCTCCTCGTTTTTATGGCGTAGAATCAGAACATGCATGCAGACACATGGCAACAAGTGGCAGCAACTTCAGCATAGAACCTAACCTACGCCATAGCATTCCCCGTAAAATGTTAACATTATATGTTAGGGAACTAATGCTATCTTTGCGATAGCATTACTTCAGGTAGGCGCCACTGTGTTAATTAACGGAACTGCTTTCCTAACTTATTCCTAACTTTTCAGATGGTATACCTCGTACTGAGGCCAAATAAGATGAACATCGCTGTGATTGGTTAAAAGCATAAACAAATAAAAAATATGGTTTTGGTTTTCGTGTCATTCGATGGAACTTTGTTTTAAGTTGAAATAGTTTTATAGATTCTCACGTCGAACTAATTGTCACCGACCAAAACCGATTGCTATAGTCCCTGCCAGGCCCAGAGGGCAGGGACTAATAACCTCATATTACAGTACTACATTGTAAAAATTATTATAATAAATTATCAAAATTAAAATTTGTTAGAATTTCCTCTGTATCATGCAATCAACTTATAGTTTATTGCCCTTTCTCGAGCAATTGCTAGTTATGAAAGAGACCCAATCATTCTTCGCATTAACACTTGGAGTACTTTATTTCATCTCATGATATTGACTCTTGCTCCCATATATTAGCTTGTTTATTATTCTATTGGATATTTAGGTTTGAAAGCTATTATTTCTCTAACCATTGAAATATGTTATTTTTTAAATATTTTGTCATATAATTAATATGAAAGCATACATAAATGTTTATCTTATTAATTTATATTAGTTTAGATTATTTTAATTGGTTTTTTTCAGAAAAGAACTACCTTGTTGTTAAAAGATATCCAGTGAAAATGACCCATCATAATGTAATTTAATATAATAATTAATATTATTAAAAACATTTTGGATAAGATATGATAAATGAGAATTTAGTGTATACACATATGGTAAATCAAGATAAGTTAATCGCCATTGAATTGATTTTTTTTTTTTTTTTTTTTTTTTATTTCTAAAAAAATTATTACATTCAATAAAAAAAAAGTTAGAATTACATGTGCAACTATAAAAAAAAATGAATTTGTACATTAAATATTATTGTTTAGTTTAAAGATGGTTTGAAAAAAAAATCGATTTTATTGATAAGTTTTATTTACACTATTTTAAACTTAGAAATTTTATATTAATATCAAATATAAATATTATTTTATAATGTTTTTTTTTATAAAATGATGTTCGTTGTTATATTATCTTCTTAATAAACTTTTGGATTTTTTCAATTTATGTAAAATATTATTAAAGAAGAAATATTTATATATTAATTTTAATATATGAAATATGTAAAATATGTTAAAGAAAAATGTACTTAGTTGTTGTTTTGGTTTTTTTCTTGTATTTTTAATTTTTAAAACATATAATATATTATAAATTGGTATAGTTGAAAGTTATTAAATTATTTTGAGGTTTTAAAGTAAAAAGAAAAATTAAAAAGTAATATTGTTTTTTTAATTTTGTAATTTAAAATTGATAAAATTAAATAATATAAAAATCATAATTTGAAAAAAAATAGTAAAATTTTTTAAATTTTTAAAATATAATTTAAAAAAAATGTATAATTAAAAGGTAAAAACTATAAAATACTATGGTTAAAATAAACTACTCAATTGTAAGTGAGAAAAATGAACAAAATTGTTATTAGTTATATTTATATATCTTAATATATTATTATATCAAATTTTTTAAACCAAACTATAAAATAATTATTATATAGCCCCACACAAAACAATGAGTGAAGATGATCCAGATTTTTTTATTAGTGAAATGAGTGGGATGACTAAGATTCTTTTATTAATGATGTAAATACTTAAGCTAATATTTGAAAAGATACCTCTATTATTATAACTTTATTATTGTACAGATAGATGTAATAATTTATAGGCCACTAAGAGGTGATGGAACTTTGAACCTTTTACTTATTATATAACTTAAAGCTCAATTTTTTTCAAATTATGGTATTTAACAAATTACTCACTAGAATTTTGGCCATGTTTACGAAGTTGTAACAATACATAGATCAAGTATGGATGATATCAATCAAAACATAAAGTGGTATACAAGGTATTCATAACATTGGAGCTTTATGTAATTATTATACATAAAGCCATGACAATGTACTAGGCATTGAGTGGTCATGGAATTCATAATTTTTTATGAGTGAATATGAATCTCGAAACCAAAGTATTCCATGAGGTACACATATCGTTAGAACATCATTATTATATATTATATCTAAAGATGTAAAGTATTCCATGACGTACTCATATCATTACAACATCATTATTATATACAAAGATGTAATGATACACAAAACAATAAATACACTCATAACCTTTTATGAGTGAATATGAACCTTTAACCAAAACTTTAAACTTAGGGTGTATAACAAGGTACCTAGATTTTAACAAAACCCATAAACGTGAATCTTCAAGGGTACTAACATCAATTTTTTATATAAAAATGTGATGTTGCACAAGCCATTGGGTGTGGAGAGCAATCAAAGTTTTTTTTAAAATATGAATGATTAACCAAGCTATCCAATCAAGTTATTTGAAAAATATGTCTTACGTTAACAACCTGATTGGGTGAAAATTAAATTAAAATACTATATATAGAGATAGATATATAAAATAAAAACGAAATTTTCATAGAGATGTTGCAATGGGTATTGTCTATTGACGTTATCAATTTGTTTAAATGATTCTTATTCGCATCTTATCATTTCTTCCGCATCTTATCGTTTCTTATGTTTATTTTTGTTAGAATTTGATGTAAAAAAAAAAAGAACTAGAATGTTGGAGCGTTTGAAGTATTTTTTTGATGGTGGAAATAGATTAAGCACCAACAAGAACCTTTGGGGTACCCAAAATCGTGAGGTTTGATAGTTGTAACCTAGATTTTAAAAAAATATATGTCAGATTTTATCATATCTTGTCGGAGTTTCCATTATTTCCTGAGATAATTTGTGGTTTTTTTAGACTACGCTTGTTGTAATGTCTTGTTTAACATTTTGACTTAGCCAAAACAAAATAAAAATAAAAATATAATTAATATATATTATAATTATAATTAATAATTAAAACCATCTATATCCATCTTAACTCTGGATCTATCAAGTTCAAGAGGGATAAATCCCTTGAGATGTAAACCTCTTTTAGAGTGAAAATGGATTTGGTCCCTCTCCACATTTGGTAGATCCAGAGTTAAGATGGATCTACTATCACTAACTAAAAAACGTACATTCATTTTTTTATTATAGTGATTTCTTATTTTAGATAATTTTTTGTTTTTTTAAAAGGACGAGTTTCAACTCACTTTGAACATGGAGAGAATCACACATTTATATCATATTAGGTTGGTTGTAAAACGCACCTGAATAAGGATTATTTTCGGCATTTGGTATATCCAGAGTTAAGATGGATCTACGCTAGTAATTATCATTAGCTAAAGTATGAGTGAATATGAACCTTTAACCAAAAACTTGAACTTAGGGTGTTTAACAAGGTACCTAGATTTTCAATTAACAAAACCCATAAACGTGAATCTTCAAGGGTACTAACATCAATCTTTTATATAAAAATGTGATGTTGCACAAGCCATTGGGTGTGGAGAGCCCTCAAAGTTTTTTTGTAAATATGAATGATTAATCAAGCTATCCAATCAAGTTATTTGAGAAATATGTCTTATGTTAACAACCTGATTCGGTGAAAATTAAATTAAAATTATATATATAGATAAAAATAAAAACGAAAATTTCATAGAGATGTTGCAATGGCATTGTCTATTTGACTATCAATTTGTTTAAATGTTGTTTTTTTGGCTAATTTAGTGTAAAAAAAAAAAAAAAAAAAAAAACCAGAAATGTTGGAGTTCTAGAGTATTTTTTGATGGTGGGAATAGATTAAGCACCAACAAGAACTTTTGGGTACCCAAAATCGTGAGGTTTCACATTGTAACCTAGATTTAGAAAAAAAATATGTCGGATTTTTCATAATCTTGTCAGAATTTCATTATTTCCTGAGATAATTGTGTGTTTTTTAGACTACGCTTGTTTGTAATGTCTTGTTTAACATTTTGACTTAGTCAAAACAAAATAAAAATAAAAATAAAAACATATAATTATAATTATAATTAATAATTAAACCAATCTATATCCATCTTAACTCTGGATCTATCAAGGTTCAAGAGGGATCAAATCTCTTGAGATGTAGACCTCTTTTAGAGTGAAAATGGATTTCGTCCCTCTCGGCATTTGGTAGATCGAGAGTTAAGATGGATCTACACTAGTAATTATCACTAACTAAAAAACATACATTCATTTTTCATTTTTTTTTATTATAGTGATTTTTTGTTTTAGATAATTTTTTGTTTTTTTTAAAGGACAAGTTTCAACTCACTTTGAACATGGAGAGAATCACACATTTATATCATATTAGGTTAGTTGTAAAACGCACCTGAATAAGGATTATTTTCGGCATTTGGTATATCTAGAGTTAAGATGGATCTACGCTAGTAATTATCATTAGCTAAAATATGTACATTCATTTTTGTTTTTTATTATTATAGTGATTTTTTGTTTTAGATAATTTTTTGTTTTTTTTAAAGGACAAGTTTCAACTCACTTTGAACATCATTTAAGCATGGAGAGAAACACACATTTATATCATACTGGGTTGGTTGTAAAATGCATCTCTCAGTAAAATAAGGATTATTTTGTTTACTAATAATTTTTAAAACTCTCTCTCTCTATAATACTTTTTAAAATATTTCATGTCAACTTCACATTAAAGGAATAAGAAATCTTTATTATACTTTTAATTAAAAAGAACCTATTAATGAGATAAGATCACTCTCTTTTTTCCAGATAAAAAAATAATAATTTTATTCAACCTGTAAACAAGGAACATAATTACATTTTGTAGATTCCATCAAGCATTTGATTATGTCAGCCTTTTGGCTAATGCACAAATGAAAGAAAAATATTGCAAAAAATACATATTTTTTCCAAGGATTAAGTGTGATAACAATCACTTAACTTCCCCTTTTTATCTTTCTTTCTCTGAACTTTTTTTCAAACACCATGGTTAGGCTTAGTTGTTACTATTTCCAATTGATTTCCTTTTGTCTAGACAGAGACTTCTTTGTCTAAATATGAATTCTTAGATACAAGGGTTCTTTTTATACCTGCCATTCCCTTTTTAATGAGTGTATCCTCTTTCTGTTGCTCTGGTGTTGTGATTTCTACTAATTTTGAACCCTTATGGCTTTGGGTTATGATTCTTGACTAGTCCCTAGCACTTTCATCTACTTGTTTTCCATGTCGTGCCTAAGCATCCATATTCGGAGGATTTTCCATGGGCTCTTCTTCTTCATCCTCTGAACTATCAGGTACCTGTCATCCTTTTGGCTTAGGGTCTTGTCGTTTTTTTTTTTTAGGATGTTTTTTTCTTATAGGCATGAATTATGAAGGTGTCCTATTTGAAAGCACATTTGGCATCTAAATGTTGTATTATCATCATCAAGAATCTGAGTTCATTGAAAGTTTTCACGCTTTAGATGGATATAATTAGGTAGGCCTTTACTAAGGTCTATATCCACATAAATTTTGGAAAATGTAAAAAGACCTCTTTATGTTTTGTAAGTGTCCATTTTTTTTGAATTTTCCAAGAGTATTTCCAATATCTTCTAGGACTTGTTGGTGCCAAAAAGGGAGAGGGCGATTTGATAATATCACCCATATTGGTGCTGTATTGACCACCATAGTTGTAACATCGAATTCTAGGAACCATGGAGTAATAAAAATCCCATCTCTACCCCAAAACCATGGCCTCTAATTTATGAATTACTCACTATTTTTCTCTGTGTCGAATTGAACTATTAAAAAAACCTTGGAACATAAGCAATATTCACAATTGGGTGTCCAATCAGAGTATACCTACCAATTTAAATCTTCAGTTCTTGGACAAAATCCATTAAATCTCCATATTAATTTCATAGATTATAGATCAGAAATAGTGATTTTATGTATGGGGGTTTAACGTCCATGGTTGGTCCCTTTTCCACTTGTTCAACTATGTAAGGATTTGACATATTTTGGTTCTGATTTTAAGGAGCTACAACCTTCCCTTTCACTGCATCCTTGAACAAGACAGGTCCATTAGGGTTTATGATTCCTGAAGCTCCACCCATCAGCCTCAGATTTAATATTATGCTAGAGTTCCTTTCAATGCCATGAACTTTCATCTGAATGGCATCTTGTAGTAGTTTCCCCTAAAATATAAAAAATTGTAAAAAAATTAGTATACCCAGCTTATTTTGTAATTCATGTTTTAATTTTTCCAACAATCCAAGTACATCATATAAATCTCATGAGCTTTACATCATCATGATGAGATCATTGAATGCTCATAGGGGTTTATCTTGTTGGGCATGTTATATTATTTCCCCGACTAGACCTAGATGTTTTTGCATTGCATTGGGCATAACCGGGGGGAGGTGATCCAAATTGGATCATTATACTATTTTTCATCCACATCGATGCATTTGGGGTGGAAAAAGTGGGGGAATCAATTCATGGGACCATTTTTACTAGTGGGACCCATTTTGGCAAAATGGGATCTGAAACCTTCTGGGACTATTTTGAGGCATCAAATGACATTTTTTGGGGTTAAAAATTTCCTACTTTACCACAACCATGTTTAATGTTATTCTACACACGACACATGAAGTGTGTCAATTAGAGTTTGTATGCGAAAGTTATGCCACTCAGAAGTTGACCTTCCTATTTTCACACCTACAATTTAGGAGGATGTCGTGTCAACCCCATTATTCATGGAAAAGTAGCTAGACATGTGATTATGATGTAAAAGACTCTAGAAGAGTTTAGATTGTAACTCTATTTAAGAATTGATGTAGCCAAAATTAACCACTAGTAGGCTACAGGGTTGTGTTATAACTGAGCCACTAGGAGGAGGAGGTATACCATTCTTTTGAGAGACATTTGTTCCATAGATAAGAAAAGATGGCTAGGAGAGATAGGAGGTAGAGCACACAGAGAGGATTTGTGCATTGTAGTATCCCCATGGGCCAAAAACATTATTTATTTGTACCTACATCCATATTTGTAGACAGAGAAAGAGAGTGAAGCAAGCTCACCTTCTAGTTGGGTTTTCTCCCAAAAGGGTTTCCCAAAGAGAATATCTTGTTTCTTATGTGTGTGTGTGAGCTTATCTTGTCGTTCTTTACTTTTTTTCATAACTTCCATTCACATGCATGCACTAATTATAGTTCAATCTACAAATCTAAAATTTTAATAAAACTATAATAGTGTAAAATTTCAGTATTTTAATATATTATGATCATATATGTTGTGATGAACTATCCAGTGCGATATCCATGAAACTATACAGATAATTTGGTATCATAGCAGGTTTCTTTGGGTATTCTGTGGAGATTGTAGGGATCTAGATTGGTGGGGCTGAAAATCGTAAAACCCTAATCATGGGTGATGAATCTGTAAACGAACCTCATGATCATGCAGAGGTGAGTTTATGCTGCTAGAACAACAAGTCACGGATATCAACCGCAATGTAAACCTCCTCATGGTGGCTTTGAATATAAATTTAAGGACATTTGGAAAATAATGGGGTTTGAATGCAAAGGAAAAATCAAAGCAAGGATTAGAATATCGAGGAGAAACGAAGAACCATTCGGAGAAAGAGCCTGAGAAAAGATCAACCCAATTCAAGTGTCATGAACCAATGATAGTCCTTGTTTAAAATGGAAGAAAAATTGATATCAAGTCGTACCATGGTGAGATCAATGCTTTGAATCTAAACAATTGGTTGCAGCAACTGGAAGTCTATTTCAGCGTCCATCAAATTAAAGAAGGATAGAAAATGTCATTTGTGTGACTGAAATTAGATAGCCATGCACTAACTTGGTGGGAGAGCCACATGAAAACCATGAGGTTGGAAGGAGAATCTCCAGTGACTAAGTGGGAAGATTTCAAAACCCTCATTAATTCACAATTTTATCCCATTGGGTATGTGGAGGAATGGTGGATCAAGTGGAATTACTTCAGGAAAAGGTCAGACCAAAGTGTACAAGAGTACACCACATAATTCAGGAAGATGGCTATAATATTGGGTATCTCTCTAAAGAACTCAAATGTACTCCTTAAGTATTTTGGGGGTTTGCATTACCATTTGCATGAGAAAGTGATTTTTTTCAAGCCCAAATCAGTGGACAAGGGTTGTGTACAAGAACAATACCTAGAGAACATAGGCCTGAAGAGAGCGCAATCAAGTGAATCAAAGCAAAAGGAGAAACAAGACGTTTCTAAGGAGGGGAATAAGAAGAAAAAAGGGGGAAAATATAAGAATATGATAGCCACAACACACCAGTGCAAAGATCTTATCAACCACTGTGAGCACTGGAACATCAATGCAAATACAAAGGAAAAATGTTGGAAGTTGCATCCAAAGCTAAAACTGAAGAGCAAGAAGAAGAATCGTTGAAAGCATCTCAGATTTGGATGAGAAGATCGTATGTACGTTACTACAGAAGGAGGTGAATTTGAGTACCCTTCAGCAACAGGAAGAGAGAAATGAGAAAACTCTTCCATATAAATATACAGGTCAAGAAAAAAAAGATCGATGCTCTATTTGACTCAAGATTGGAGGCGAATCTCATCGCAGCAGAGTTAGTCAAGAAGTTAGATCTAGAAGTTCATGATCATCCAAACCAATATCCATTGGGATGGGTAAATATGGATGCAGATTTGAAGGTAACAAAACAATGTAGAATTATATTTTCAATCAGTGTTGATTTCATTGATGAAGTAGATCTAGATGTGGTTCCCTTTGATGTATGCGAAGTCTTGTTTGGGGGTCCATAAATGTACATACATGATGCAATATTCATGAGGATATTCAACCAATACCTGTTCATCAAGGATGTAAAATTGTTCATCATCAACACACACAAAGGCAAGTCGAAAATTTCAATGTTAAGTGCCAATCAAGCCAATAAATTGATCAGTTCTAGCAAGAAGTATGTTTTAATGTTTCTAAGAGAAATTCGGTTTGTAGAGGAGTCAATAAGAGGAAAGGAATCACTATAGGGGTGTACTAAGAAACATAAACAACAATTGGAGGAGTTGTCATAGGCATACAAGGATGTGTTTCAAGAGCATAAAGGGTTACCACCTTAGAGAGAAGTGGAGCATGATCCAACTATTGTAAGACTCCCCATTTCCAAATATTGGGTTGTACATGTAGTTTGTTATAGAAGCAAGTGAGGTGAAGAAACAGTTGCAACAACTAGTGGAATAGGATGTCATTCGACCAAGTACATTACCATGTCAGTTAGCCATCATCATTGTATTGAAGAAGGATGGGACTTGGTGGATGTGTATAGATTATAGGGTGTTGAAAAAAATCACACTCAAGAACATATACCCCCTGCCCAAGATAGATGATTTTTTGGATCATATGTAGCAAGAAAAATACTTCACCAAGCTAGACTTGAATTCTAGATATCACAAGGTTTGAGTCAAAGAAGAAGACACTTGGAAGACTTCCTTCAAAACTAGGCAAGTTTTGGATGAGTGGTTAGTCATGTCATTTGACCTATGTAATGCACTAGCTACATTTATGAGATTAATGAATGATATATTGTGCCCTTTTATAGATTCATTTATTATTGTCTATTTAGATTATATATTATTATATAGTGCTACATAAGAGGAGCATATTTCACACTTGATGCGGGTTCTAGAAACATTGAAGAAGCACTACCTGCTAGCAAATCTCAAGAAGTGTGAATTTGCATAGCAGTTTTTGGTGTATCTAGGCTATGTGATCAGTGAAGGAGATCTAAAGATAGATCCTTCCAAGATAGAGGTTGTTGAGATGGTTACCCCTAGGGTCAATTTTGGGGCAAAAGCCCAAGTTTTGTTGTATAAAATATAAAGTCTCCGCAAGTTGTGTTCGCGGAGCGCGTAAATAGTTAAAGTATCATAAAGAGTTTTACCCTTCTTTTATGTAAGTTGAGTCAGATTTTGAAGATCTACCCATGGTCCGTGGACCATGGGATTGTATAGATAGGTGTGTCTTAGGATTTCTAATGCAAGAAAATGACGATGAAGAAAAATGTAATGGGTCAGTAGAAGGAAGAGCATATAATTCTTAGAGTAGAAGGAAGGCTCTATAGTTGTGTGCGCAGATGCCTAGAGTAGAGTCTGCGGATGAGTGCATGGACCCCTACACAGGGAAGTCTTGAGTCTATAAGTAGAACTGAGTATTAATAAATAATATTATTGCAGAAATACTTGTGTTTATCTCTTTACTTCTGTTTATAGGAATGCACCTTATGTTATAATGTGTTTATGAAATAATGATGTATTGATGCGTGACTTTACATGACTTATACTATTATATGAACGCAATTACTATTAACTATTTACGTGAATTTGATCTTGTTGTATGTTGAAGTTATTGAACACTTAAGCTAATTTGAGTAATTACTAAGTATACATAATATTTGATGCATGAAAGTAGTGGATTCACCTATACAGGGTCTACAAAAGACAGTCATAAACATTCGCGGAGCTACATAGGTTGATTAAGGGTAATTATATTGGTAAGCCCTAAAGGCTTATCAATCTGTATGAAGGCATATCTAAGGCATAAAGCGACATCACACTCATCTCTGGGTGCGGAAACTTGGTTCTAGCATCCCCCCATATCGCTTTAGGTGACACTTCAGTCCGCATTCTGCAGATTGATGCTGAAAGGGCTAGTAGTGTAGGGATTTGTATGGAGAAACTAAATCTGTGTTGGGTTGTGTTATATTCTTTCCACAACTAACCTACGTAGTGAACCGGGGGGTTAGAGGGGGGCGTAGCCCCCCCTCAATTGCCCAATTGCCAGCGGGGGGGTAGAGGGGAGTGAGACCCCCCTTCATGCGCATTGCGAGCGGGGGGTCAAGGGGGCGGCAACCCCCTTGTCTGGGGGGTTTGAGGGGTGGGTAGCCCCCCTCTACGGGGTCTGGGCAGGGCCCGGAAAATTTTTTGGACCCTATATAGGTTGGCAACCTACCTATGGTTTTCATCCATGTTTTGGACGCGATGGTTTTTCGGCTCCATGGTATTGGATGCTTCGCATGTATATATGTATTGTAACTGAAAAGCAACATAATGAAAAATCAAGCTGGTAGCCCGTTTTGGATCCAGGGGGAAATCTCTGTGTATATGTGTTTTATGTGTTATGCTCTCGCATTGTTTATTTTCTTTGTTTTAGAATTGGTATGCAGGTAATTTCTGTACAGGGTTAAAACCTACAATCCGAACCTAGGTCAAGAACCACTAAGCCAACAAATGGTTCCATTGTCTTGACCGAGATATTCATAAAGAGATGTGTGATGTCGCATCACAGGAATTTGACCAAGAAAGAAATTAAAAAGTGGTTGGATAGAAATATCCATGAATTCGTGGCACAAGAAAACAGAAACTCGTGCTTGACAAAAGAACTGTGGTTGAATAGATACCTATACACAAAGATACACAAGATCTTCTTCTGCACCTTCCTGATCGAACTATATGAGTGGATTGCTAAATTGGCAGACGATCAAGGAAGGTGGAGACTTGACAGTCAAATAATGTGGGGCCTAAAGCTAGTATGGAGGTTGGAAGCCTCTAAATATAAGCTCATGTGCATTGTCAATCATTGGCTTGATCGAGTCATAGGAGGATTTGTGATAGAATTCACAGTCGATACCTCAGTCAGCTACAACAAAGTAGAGCAAGGCTTTTTCAAGGGACCGTGAGGTAAGTATTTGAGATCTTTGAATACTTGGATTAAGATACTCTTGTGTGAAGAGTAGGTTATGCCATTACCTTGATGTTTGGAGCCACACAAAGTGGAAACTTTTCAGGGATAGAGGGAGAACAAGCCCTGAATATAGCCTATTGATTGAGCCTCCTCTGAGTGATGATGAGGGAGCAACATAGGCTTCATCGCAAAGCGTTTTACAGCTAATATGGAAAGGGTTTCTGCGAATACCTCATCCATCCACACCACCTCCATAGCATACACCTTCACCCACACCACTACCACCCCTGCCACCATTCAATATGTCAAATACGATGAAATTTCTTGGTTTCAAGGGCTTGGGAAATGAGGACCCGAACCAGTTTTGGTTTGTTGCAAAGGCCGTGTGGAAAACACAAAATATTACAGATGATCATATGAAGAAAGCGCAGTTGGTTACTACTCTACAACATCACGTGTTGATGTGGTATATTAAGTACTACACTAATAACCTGGTGGCATCATTAGAGGACACTCAAACTGCACTGAACAAGGAATTTGGTAGGCCTATGTATGAAACACAGTCGCTAGTGGGATTCAAGGAAATAGTGATGAGGATCAGTGAAATGCCCTAGGAGCTGGATCAGAGACTGAAGTGCAGAATCCATGAAGCCAATTTGAATCTCATAGACAGTGAGTACTATGATTGGTTTATAGTCACGCTCCTACCTCACTTAAGGATTTCCCTATCACAACAAAAGATAGGAACGCAAGTGGAAGCGTTGGAGATCACAATGATATTACATGAGATTTCTATCAAGGATGTGACACTAGGAGTTCAACAGATTCATGTGGAGTTGCAGAACCTCTGCTTGGAGTTTCAAAGCTTGAAGAAGGAAAAAGCGGCTCAGTCGGAAGTGTGCGAAGATGTTTGTTGCCTCAAGTGTAAGAACCATGGGCATGCTAAGGATCATTTCCCTATTTTTGCAAATTATCTAGCAAGAGGAGGGCCCATGCCTTTGAGGCAGGAAGCCCCAGCAGGACCAAGTACAGGGCCTATGTTGTGGTGCGCTATCTGTCAAGTAGCAGGAAAACATGTAATAGACAATTGCCACTTACTTCAAAAAACTGTATAGATGCCACAACAGTTATTTTGCAACTTATGTAAATTGGTAGGCCATGATGAGCGTAAATGTCATAGCTATGAATTAATGGTGGAAAGAAAACCTGCGCATCAGATGCAAACATAAACTTGGTCTTTGGATCAAGCAACCGAGGGAGCGTGTGGAGGATATCAGGGATGCAGATGAGGCCGAGGAGAAGGAGGAGCTAGTAGAGATCAAGGGAAAGTTAATTTCTATAATTGCAGAGTGCATGCCAGGACACTACGCGTGAGAGTGTATGAGTGAGACACGTCGGTCATGCCAGTATTGTACTCAATTTGATCACATGATAGATGAATTCCCTATATTGATAGCTAAAATGCAAGAGAAGGATGCGTAGCCTCAGCAACTTACCTAGAACCTGCAGATGATGACGGAAAAACCTCGTGAAGAGGATCCCAATGTCAATATCATGCTGCAAAGTGGTGTGATGACTAGTGACGATAAGGTAGAGTAGCCTGAAGAAGGTGGATGTATCCGCAAGGCTCCAGAAAAAGAATTTGGTTTTGATCTAGAGTGCGTAAAGGAAATGTTCATGGAAGCAAAGAAAATCTCCATTGAAGCCTCTACCTTAGGAAGTCAGGATAGGATATCTGAGAAAGTTGACCCCTCCATGCTTACTACTCTCTTGGAGACTTGCATGAAACTGTTGTGCGATATCAGGCTGTGAAAGGATTGCAGGAGTTGATAAACAAATGCGCGGGAAGGGATAATGCTTATGATGGGCCTCGCACAGTCAAAAAGATCGGTAGATATAAGACAAGAACAGGATGCGAGATGAGGCTCACTGCGTAAATAGGAGAATACAATATGGATAAAGTTATTTTCGATCTAGGGTCAGATGCAAATGTTTTGCTAAATAGACTTGGGAAAAGATGGGGAGGCCTAAGCGATTCAATTAAGAATGGAAAATCAATAGAAGATTATCCCTATGGGGAGATTGTATGGGGTAACTTTAGATATAGAAGGTGCAAGCACGTTAGCTAACTTTGAAGTGATCAAGATTTTTGATGAGAACAATCTATATCCCATGCTCCTCGGAATTGACTGGACTATCGACATGAATGGGGTCATCAATTTGACGAATTAGATAATTTCCTTTGAAAGGAAAACACTTTACATGGTAGTACCATTGGACCTTACAGAAGGACCGTGCTATACTAAACCAGTCTGCAACTATGAGGAAAGTAATGATGATTTGGACCAAATCTATAAGATAATAGTGCAAGAACAAGATTGAGTTAATCCAACTGCCGATGGACGAAATGCATGGGAGCACAAAAGTTCTTGTACATCGGAGTCAAATGAAGAATTGGAGCACTGGCGGAATAGGTTACATAAAGTATCTATCCTGTGATGTAATATGATGACTAAATCATTGCAATGTGTATCATCTTAGGTAAGAAGTTTTCCTTATTATGATAGTCTAACTGATGTAGATAACTTTCTAGATGCATTTGAAAGGGAAGTGCTTGAGAAGCATCACTTCGAAGCGCTGGATTTGGCATTGTGTGCTACGCCTACATGGTGGTGGGGTATGCGTAAAGATAGTTTTAAAGAATGGTGTGACTATAGGATGATGATGAGGATGTGATTTGGTCACCCCAAGGTATGGTTGACTTAGAAGTATGATGGGAGAAAGAATCCATGCGATAATTTGGCAAAATGCACCAAGGTTTATGGAACAAAACCGCAACCAGAGTGGGTGCATATTTTTTGTCACACTTTGGACATCATCCCTATGAACTGGTATTTAGAAACATAGCTCTACCACAACACCACAAAATTGGAAATCTTAAGAGTCGGGTTCGTAAGGATGTTCAGCGTTGAAGACGGATTTGAGAGTATTAATGAAGTGTTGTAGGAGGTTAAGGCAACAATCTTTAGAAATCCACAGGATCCCTTAGAATCGATTTAACCAGATTGGAGCACCTAGCTACGCCATGCGCTGAAATGCTATAATATGACTGTTGAAGGAGAGGATGAGGATGCAAGGAATATTAACATCCCCAAATTAGAAGACCACTACGAAGTAGAGGGACTACAGATAGAGAACCCCAACATCACTGAATCATTGAAAACTAAGCAAGTAAACCTTGGTACAAATGCTGAATCGAAGTTTGTGAAGATAGGGGACTATTGGGATGATGCTATGATGGATAAAGTTGTTGAATTGCTCTGCATATATTAGGATTTATTCCCTACCAAATTTTTGGACTTGAAAGGCATCGTAGGTGATTTGGGAGTGATGAGAATAACTTTGAAACTAGACATGAAGCCTGTTAAGTAGAGGCCATATTTCCTTAATCCAAAATACAAGGAAAAGGTCCACTTGGAGTTGGAAAAGATGCTTAAAACAGGTATTATTGAACTAGTGGAGGAATCTGATTGGGTGAGTCTAATGTTTGTTCAATAAAAGAAGTAGAAGGATGAAATAATGATTTTCGTAGATCTCAGTAAGCTTAACAATTCTTGCGTCCATGATCCTTTTCCAACTCCTTTCACAAATGAGGTACTGGATAATGTTGGAGGGCAGGAGGCCTATTCATTCTTTGATGGGTTCTCTAGATATCATCAGATTAAGATCGTGCCAGAAGACAGGAGTAAGACCACCTTTGTGACAGAGTGGGGATGTTTCTAGTATATAGTAATGCCTTTCAAACTTAAGAATGCATCGGTGATCTTTTTGCGTGTGGTCATCGCGTCGTTCAAATATTTCATTCACAAGTCCTTGGAAGTCTATTTCGATGACTAGACAGTGTTTGGGCTAGTCAAGTTCCATGTAGATAGTCTGCGATTAATGTTGGATACATGCCGAAGATATCAGATTGCACTAAACCTAAAGAAATTCTTGTTTTGTGTCCCTTTTGGGATCTTGTTGGGTCATGTGGTATGCAGGCAAGGACTCATGGTGGACCCTATTAATATGGTGGTAAATATTTACTTGGAGGCGCCAAGGAGTGTTAAATAGCTGCGCACTATGCTAGGCCATACTAGATATTATTGGAAGTTCATGAAAAGTTATGATCAAATTACGATGCCTATGGAAAAGTTGCTGAAAAAGGATGCTACATTCCCCTGGGACGAAGAATGTCAGCATAGCGTAGATGTACTAAAGGATAAAATGGTTGCCACGTCGATCCTCATCTTCCCATATTAGAAGAAGGAGTTCCATGTGCATGTAGATGCCTCCTGTATTGCGCTAGGAGTAGTGCTGACACAGGCTAGTGAAGGAGAATTGGATCACCCAAGAGCGTTTGCGAGTAGGAAGTTGTCTAAAGCTAAAAAGAATTATTCAATGATACAGTGCGAAGGCTTGGCTGTGGTGTACATGCTCCAGAAGTTCAGACATTACCTACTAAGAAGATATTTTAAGATGTACACAAACCATTATGCATTGAAATACCGAGTCAATAAGCTTGCGTTGGGGGGGGGGGGGAGATATGTAGATGGTTGTTGTTGTTCCAGGAGTATGATTTCAAAGTAATTGTGAAGCCATGAAGGTTGAATGCAGGGCCAGACCATCTGTTGCACATTGAAACATGAGAGGAGCCTACCAATTTGGAAGAAGGGTTTCCCGACATGCAACTCTTCTTAGTGCACGTAGTGGATAATCACTTCACGGACATTATCCACTTTATGACCACAGGGAAGGCTTGAGAGGGATACACCAATCAACAGAAGAAAGAATTGGTGGTGCGCACCATAGACTTTTCTATAATTGTCGGCCATTTATATAAGATGGGATCAGACGAAATACTTCGATGCTATGTTCCTGACTTTGAAATAAATAGTATCCACGTTGAATCTCACGAGGATCTATGGGAGGGCATTATGCAGTAAAAGCAACAACACAAAAGATTTTCGCTCTGGGTTGTGGTGGCCAAAATTGCATAAGGATTCTAAAGCATATTGCAGGGCATGCGACGCATGTTAGAGGATGATCAAGCCATCCGGAGGGATGAGCTGCCTTTGAATATGCAAGTTTCATTGTAGCCATTTGAGAAGTGGGCAATTGATTTTGTCGGACTAATTCAACCCCCAGGCAAGAAAATAGGTGCGCGGTATATCATCATTGCAATGGAATATTTGACCAGATAGGCAGAGGCACAACTTGTGAAGGAATTTACAAGGGAAATAGTAGCAAAATTCCTATTTGAATATGTGTTGATGAGGTTTGGTTACCTAAAGGTTTTAATGAGTGACTGCGGTACTCATTTTCTCAATGAAATTATCAACACACTGATAGAGGAGTACTAGGTTTACCATCATAAGAGTACGCCATACCATCCTCAGGCTAATGGAATGGTTGAGGCTTTTAATAAGATATTAGATAATGCGCTGACGTGCATGTACCAGCAGTGTTATGGGCATATAGAACTACCTATAAGAATCTTACGAGTGAGACACCTTTTAGGTTGGTCTATGGTGTAGAAGTTGTAATGGCTATGGAATACATTGTGCCTAGTCTACACATATCAACTTTCACAGGAATGGCGGAACATAGAGCCTTAGAAGAAAGGCTCACACAGCTAACAGAGCTTGAGGAGGATAGGTTTTTGGCTAGATTCCATCAGCAGGTTCAGAAGGGACGTGAAAAATCTTGGCACGATTAACACATCAAACTACGCACCTTCAAGGTAAATGATTTAGTTTTACTATATGACAGTAAGTTTGATAAGTTTCCTGGAAAATTTCAGATGCACTGCCTGGGGCCATATGTTATCAAAGAGATTATGGAGGGTGGAGCAATTAAGCTCGCGAAGTTGAATGGAGATCCATTTATGGGAAGGGTAAATGGAAGCCAATTGAAGTCATACTCTAGGGATTCGACCCAATGACTACATGATGGTAGCATAGTCTTAGCGCTCCATGCAAGCTACAAGGAGAAACGAGACTATAAACTACACTTCTCGGTTGGAAGAGTTGCATGATAAGGGGTCTGCGTGGAAACGAATGTTGGGGGGAACGTTCAAATTTGAATTTGAATTCGCCTATAAATTACGCGTGGTTATCCAACGAAAAACACTTTGCATCCTTAGAATTTCTGTGTTGTGTTGTCTACTGCACATGAATCGTGAGTATTTCGAAGCTCTGATTGCAAGCCTTGTGTTTGACAAGTTGCCTAAGTTAGATCGAAAACTCATTACTGACACAATGTTAGGACCAGGTCCTGTTGAAACCGCTAGCACTAGAGGGAGTATTGCCTCTTAGGGAGCTGCCCCAGAGGTAATGAGTATGGAGGTTCCAACTATAGTGCCTACAGTGTCGAGGTTGTGTAGGCTGAAGCCTACACTGGTGGGGGAGGTCCCCAAACCAAAGAAAGATAAGAAAAATAAGCCCATATCTATGCGCAAATCACCAAGGAAGCATGCAACTAACCAGGCCCAAAGGAAGGAAAAACTAAGTGCAAAAGAGAAGGGAAAAGTGGTGGATTTGGAGGTGGAAGAGGGCACGAAGGACATTAACCACGAGGGAGTGGATCCAATATCCAAATTTCTGGATTACATTCCTCTGCGCAAGGGAAAAGTGAAGGTCCATAAGGACCCAGATGCAAGAAAATTCCTCCTCAACGTACCCCTGTTACCGAAGAACCTAACCTTTGAAGGTCCATGCTTGGCACGAATCCCACATTTGAAGCTAGAAGATTGGGATTTGGTGGACCACAAGCGACTCCCCAACCTGCTACAAACACCTACATAAAGAGGGTCTTCTATGAAGAATCTGGTGTCACCGTTTCAGAGCCTATGGAATGGATTTGCAGAGTGAACCAACTGGGATTGTTGAACCTATTGTGGGTGCCCCACTACCATTGAACCAATTTTAACTTGATTGTCATTAAGCAGTTGTTGTGCCTAGTGCATGATGGATTCTTGTGTCTAAGCACGCCAACCCATATCACCGATATGCTGATCCACTGGATCAAGCTGTTGCCACACTCAGGATTGAATTTGGATAAGGATTTTGGCAGAAAGATGAGCGAGCATGACCTCGCGAAGAAGATAAAGGACAAGTTCAATATTTTGAAGAAGTCGCACGGGTATTTTATTACCTCGATCACTAACCCCGTGGTAAAGGTTTCTAGGCAGATCCTAACTGGAAAGGTTATGAGAAAGTGTGTGTGGTCGAGGTGTCGGCACTAGTGGTTTCTTTGGCCCCCCAGTGCGTGGAGGGTGGGAGTTCAACTGGGCATGCTACCTGTGTAGTGAGCTTGTCAAGAACTGTAGAGAGACACAGGACGAGAGTAAAACATTCCACTATTCATGGTTGTTTCTATCAATTGTGTTGGTCGCATGGAATTTGCTGGGGGACAACCAATTTCCTCCCATAGAGAAAGATTTTTCAGAGGATGCAAAATTTGCATCTCTTTGGGCTACAAAAGATGTTGTGTGGGTCACAAAGATAAAAGCCTTTTGGGTTTCGATGGAGGAAATCATTTGCATGGCCATAAAAAAGAAGTCACGGTTGTCACCAACCATGTTTGAACAACTTTTAGGATATGCAGAGTTCAAAGCTGACTTCCATCACGTATACATCTGGGCATTGAAGGATCTGAAGAAAAAATGGTTTGACTTACCTTACCTCCCTATAGATGATGCTATTGAGGAGGTCATCGAGCACTGGCTAACGGATTGGCATTCTCCATCGAATCTGGTTGCAGGGGCTAGCAAGTCCGTGGAGAAAAGGAAGAAGGAAGCAACCAAGAAAATGGTTAAGCAGTAGGCTAAGAAGCAAACAAAGAGGCCGAGGAGAAGGCTCGAGTGGAAGAAGAGCATGTCGTAAAGCATCAAGCCGAACAGGAGGAGCGTGACTTAGAGTGGAGTGATAAGTATCCTACTCCCCAAATGGAGGAGGAAGAGTAGTCAGACCCAGGTGAAGGTGGTCAAGGGGAGCAGGAGAGCACTCCCTTCTAGGTCAAAAGATACAGAGAATAGGGCAAGGAAAGACCGCAAAAGAAGTCCAAGGTGACAAAGTCATTGCTGGATCCGATTATTTTAACAGATGATGACCTAGATGAGATAAGTGACAAGGTGTGGGATACTACAACAGTTTGAATAGCAAAAAAAGAGGGCACTGAGAACCATTCAGCAGGATCTGCACAAGCTGCAGATTTAGACTAATATGATCCAAGTGGGTGCAGGAACTATCAACACTGCATCAACAAGTTTGGCACTAGGGTCTACTCAAACAACAGATCTGGTTCGATCACTAGATCTCCAAATAGTCGCACTGCTAGATGGAGCCTTGAGCATGAAGGCGACCACTGAAAAGGCTATTGTCAATTCTTTGAAGAAAATTGGCCTCAACCTGCAAACAGTGAGAACACACTAAAATTTGAAAATGAATATGAAACTGTGCTTTTATGGATTTAGAGTGATTTCGTTGGATTGGCTTGACTTGGCACGGGTCCATTGGCTAACAGTCTAGCCAATTAAATGCATAACGATGGGAACAGAGGTGATAGGGTGGATGGGATAGGTTAGCATCATGAGGTGGCAAAGGTGATCAAATGGTCACCATGTGAAGCAGTTTAAGTAATGGCCTAAACCACTTTTTCGGGGGATGGGGAGTGGTATTTGGTATGAGGGGGGGTGCAAAATTACAAGGGCGCGACATGTTAGTGGTTGAAAACCAATGATTTCAGACCCCCCCCCCCCCCCCCCCCCCCCAACTTTCAGAGGGTGAGGGGGGGCTGGAAAAGGATATGAGTCGTCAGATCATGAGGGGTGAGTGGGGATTTGGCAAGAGATGGGAGGTAGATAAGGTAGGATGTGACGGATGAGTGCGTGGTGGGGTAGGGAAATAAATGAGGGGTGGCGAACTATAGGGATAGAGAGTATAGCATAAGATTAGGGGAAATAATATTGAAAAACAATATGAGACCTATTCCCCTTTTAATTTCTTCTCCCAGCCTTAGAAAAAACATTAGGATATGTCTTCCAACCTTAAGAACTTATCATGTCTTTTTTCTTTGAATCTTCAGTCTACCTACTCTTACTTTTCTAGTATAGCATTGTTTTCTTCTTAATTTTTTTTTGCAAGGTGCACATGGACTTGTAGACCCTTTCCTTTTTATCTCTTTCTTTTCTTTTAAATTCTAACCTACTCTGCCACTTATTTCTTCCCTTGGTCTAGATTAAATAGTTGAACCAATTTTATTTCTACCTAGCTACTAATTTGCCAAGATTAAACTGTTTGACATATCATTATTTTCTAACCTATCAACAGAAATTGAAATTTGTTCAATCATGCTTAGACTATATGATTTGAACAACATTTGGGGTTTTCTTTTTTCTTCTTATTTTTTCTCTTTTGTTCTTTTTCTTCTTTTTGTATACCCTCTTTTCATTTATTTTCTTTTCTCTTCTTTTTTTTGTGAAATCAATTGAATATTGGAATCTATGAAGAATTTGAAATCTACAAACTGTCAAATACTCAATCACCTTGAGATCCTATAAATTATAGGACCCTAATAGTGGCTCCAGTTAGGGATGGCACTTCTTGGCTTGAAGTGTCAAGAACACATGACCAGTAGCCTTAAGTCCTTCAAATCTGCATTATCTTCAATCTAATTTCTTTTTGTAAAATGAATAATCTAACTAAAAACCTGAAATACTGTGATATTTATAATGCAGTGGGGAAATCTGTGTACTCAAGAAAAGTAATGCTTTGGCATCTTGCCATTGACAGGACCTCCTGACAATTCTATTCCATCTAACTCCTTGAGGAAAAATGCATTATTTCCTCTGAAAGAAGAAATGATCTATGGGTCTTTCCAAAGATTTTCAAATTTACCATGTTTCCCTTTGTCTTCGCCTCTTGAGTCCCATTTCAGCACTTTGTATCCCAGGTTGAAATCATCAACTTTGGTTCTTTTATCAAAATTTTTCTTTATGTTTTCTTGGACAACTTGAGTTCTATTGTATACCTTTTCTCTGGACTGCTGCAGTTGAATTGTATGATATAGCCTTCTTTGTATATCATTTGGTTCACTTTGTACCTCCTGGATGATATTCGTAACTGGTACCCCCATGGAAGAAGGGAAAAATACATATATTCCATAAACCAGTTGAAATGGGGACATGCCAATGGATTTCATTGTAGTCAATCTATTAGCCCATAATGCATAGATCAATTTGTTGTGCCATGACTTTTTATTGTCCTCCAGAATCTTCTTAATGATGTTCACCAAACTCTTGTTGGAGGATTCAGCTAACCCATTACCTTGAAGGTAATAAGTTGTTGAATAACCCAAAGAAATATGGTACTTATGATAGAAATCGACCATCTTTTTTTATTTGAAAGCTGCATCATTATCAGTGAGTAGTTTCCTAGGAAAACCAAATTTTGAAAGGATATTGGTTTCAACGAATTCTATAATAATAGAATCAGTAGCATCTCTAGAAGGGATGGCTTCTATTCATTTGGTGAAGTAGTCTATGGCTGTTAAGATCCATTTGTGTTGGGCGGAGGATGGAGGATGAATTTCACCAATGAAATCCAATAGCCATTGTTGGAAAGGGCTTTCAACAGAGATTGGTTTTAGGGGCAAAGGTAGTAATATTCTCTTTCCTTAAAATATTTGATATTTATGGAAGGCAGTCACCTTTTTATGGATGTCTAGGAAAAGCGTAAGCCAATAGTAACTAGCTCTAAGGATCTTATTAGCAGTTTTCTTCCAATAAATATGGCCTCCATAGTCACCTTCATGAAATTTATACATAACTTTGTCAGCCTCATATTTTAACGAACATTTGAGTAAGACATCTCTAGCATCTTTCCAATATAATGTACTATTCACAATGCAAAATTTGACTGCTTTTAATTTAAGAAATCTAACCTTTGTTTTGGATAATCCAAGAGGAGCATTTAAATTGAGCAGAACATATAAAAGGTCTGCATACCAGGGGGAATTTAGTTATGCCTCATCTATTTGTGGAGTCGCCAATTCCTCAAGATCATCCAGAGAAAATTTCATGTTGATATCTAATGCATTGAAATTTGATTTAGCCATCAATTTGGCTAATCCCTATCCTTTGATCAACTTGGTTGGCTTGATTTCTATATCATATTCTAGAATCACAGTTATCCATTTTCCTCTCTTCCCATCAGGTCAATTTTGTGTAAGAATATCGTTGACAATTACATTAGGCACATAAGCAATGATATGAGAATGTAAAATGTAAACCCTGAAATATTTTATTGCTTTAACTAGAGAAAATGCTTGTTTTTCCATGATATTATATTTTAAAGAAGCACCTATCAGAGCTTTGCTAAAGAAAGCTATTGGTTGTTTGTGTCCTTCATTGTTTTTCTGTAATAGCACAGTAGCAATAGTATGTTCAGATGCAAAAGAAAAGATAATAAAATCTTTAGTGAAATATGGGTTAATTAAAACTGGAGTTTCTGTTAATGCATGCTTAACTAGATCAAAATATTGCTTGGCTTCAACATTATATTTAAGTTTGGTGTATTTCTTGAGCATGTTTGTTATATTTCTGAGTAGTTCAGCAAGATTTGGTATAAATCTTCTCAAAAAAATATTTTTCTAATAAAATATTGAAGTTATTTCATGTTTCTTGGATGACTGATTTTAAGGATACCTTCAATCCTACTAGGGTCAATTATGATTCCATCTTTAGAGATGATATGGCCTAAACTTTTTCCTTCTTGAAGACCAAACAATGTTTTCTTGGGATTAAGGGAGATACCACACTTTCTGCATTTTTCAAATACTTTTCTTAGATGTGCTAGGTGTTCTTCATTAGTCTTTGAAAATACAATGATGTCATCAAGGTAAATCACAATGAAATGTCCAATTTCATCTGAAAAAAGCAATGTCCATTGTTCTCTGAAAAGTAGCATCTGCATTCATTAATCCAAAAGGCATTTTTACATACATGAAAGTTCTCCAAGGAGTAGTAAAGGCAGTTTTATCTTGATCATCAGGATGTACCAAAACTTGATTAGACCCTAAAAAACCATCTAACAAGGAAATCCTACTAGAAAACACCACCCTTTGTAGTATGTGATCCATCTTTGGTAAGGGATAGTTGTCTTTTAGGGAAACCTTATTTAAATTCCTAAAGTCAATGCATAATCTTATTTCACCAGTTTTCTTCCTTGTAGGCACAATATTGGATACCTATATAGGATATCTAGTTGGGACTATGATCTTAGCCTCATACATTTTCTTGATTTCCTTTTCCACCAAAGGCATTAGGACAGGGTTTATCCTATGCAATTTCTGTTTGAATGGTTTCTGATCTTCTCTGATTGGAATTTTGTGTTGTATAATGTTAGTGTCATAATATTTTAAATCCTCACAGATCCAAGAAAACACATCTCAAATTCTATTTAGCCATGAGAGGCAGTGATTTTGATAATTTTATGATTTTGGGGTTCAATTCACTTCCCATGTTGCATTCCTCAATGTTTGTTCTTGTTGGTT
Organism: Pinus taeda; assembly: GCA_000404065.3. Classification (NCBI taxonomy): domain Eukaryota; kingdom Viridiplantae; phylum Streptophyta; class Pinopsida; order Pinales; family Pinaceae; genus Pinus; species Pinus taeda. Next base: position 97,202 of record APFE030943117.1, on the reverse strand, counting down.
CCATTTTTGGCTTTCTAGAAATATCATTAAAGTCAAACAACTCTTCCAAAGGGGCAAGACCTCTAGGTAAAACATTATCTTTGATTGGTAGTACTTTGCATTCTTCTTTTTCTGAATCTTTATGTATTTCAATTTTATGTACAGTCTTATCTACAGAATTTTTTTTTATCAGAAACAACAGGTTGATTTATACTAATATGTACATCAGTTTGGTTGTCTAGTTCATCCTCTATATCTATGTTACTATCCTCAAATTCATCCTTTGATTGCAAAAAACTCTCAATCAATTTATCACTTCCAAAAACTTGCCAGTATCTCATATTATTAGCCACTGCAGGACGATGTTTCACTTCGACTGTGTATTGTTTATTTGGATGAGGTAATTTGCAAGTGTTGGCTGAAAAAGATAATCCATTTTCCAGGGTATTTTGGAGCCAAGGGATGATAGCAAGGTCACACTCTTCAAAGGTTTTAAGAAAATCAATCACAACATTTCGGTATTCTCTCAATCTAGGATGTTTTATTGAGTATTGTCCTTTAATTTGTTTGATGATGAGTTCAGAGTCTCCCTGGACAAAAATTCTTTTAGCACCTAGCCTTTTAAGCAATTTCAAGCCTAAGAGTAATGCCTCATATTCTGCTATGTTGTTTGTGCACAGAAAATTCAATTTGTAAGAATAACCTTCAGCCTGATTAGTTTTTGAATTGTACAACCAAACTCCTACTCCTACCCATGTTTTACCACCTGAACCATCAAAAGTCATATTCCAGAGAGGTTCATGTTTTAGGGTCCTATTGGATAATGGGTGTCTGAGTGTCAAGTCCTTCACTGAGCTCATTTTCTGCTTGCATGACCTGTGTATCTATGTCTCCATCATTGTTATTCTACAGTATGAAAGCATCAAGATCGGTATGGACAGAGTAGAGGGGATAGTTGTCTGGCCTTTCTTGGCTACTCACCATGTATTTCATTAAGGTTTCTCTATAAAGTCTCCTTGCTTGGCCAAATACTGGTATTGTGGCATATGTCATATCCATTTGTAGTGTTCCTTGTAACTTAGCTCCTAGAGATATTGATAATAATATACCATACTTAGGAGGAATGTTAGCTACTACTATATCCATCACTAAACTCTTTACTGGTATATGGGCTAGCATGACACAATGGTCCTTAATGAGACCTAGACATCCAACCTTGCTAGAATCAAATGAATATACATCTTTGTATGGTCTAGTGATTTCAAGTCCAAGTTTCTCCATAACAATATTTGGCATGAGATTATGTGATGCACCTGAATCCAATATTGCATTATGAAGGATCTTTTCATGAATATTAAGGCTGACAAAAAATGGAGGAACACCCCTTTCTTGAGGCTTTCCATCAACTTATGGTCCAAACAAAAGTTCAGGCTGGTCATCATTCAAATTCATTGTATCAATGTTTTCTCCTATGTTGAGTACCTTTAGAACCTGGGACCTCTACATATTTTTGTTTAACAGTTTAGTAAGAGGAATAGAGATCTTGAGTTTAGCAAATTTGTTCTCAATACTGGAGGGTGCTTGATTTTTAAGAAAATTTGAAAAATCAATCCTTTTGGCCACAACCTTTGTCATGAGTTCTGTTTGCTGACTTGTAGTAGGCATTCTATATTGGATAGCTTTTGTTGAGACATCAATTGTTTTCTTAGCAATATTTTCTATGTTTCTCCTTTTTGGATTGTTTTCATTTTTCTTAATGCTCTCAATTGTCTTCTTAGGATTAGGCTCTAGAGTTTTCTTAGCAGAGTCATTAGAATACTTTTTATTTGAGTTATCATTGTTTTTCTTGCTCTTGAGATTATATTGTCTATGGAATTCTAAGATAGCATTCTCAAATCCATGTTTATAGTCATCAAAGTGTTTAGATTCCAGTTTTGTTTGAGTTAATAAAAACAATTCATGTTCTTCTTGTGTAAGAAAAACATAGCTATCTTGATTGGTTCCCATTAAATTAATCTGATTTTCCTCAACTTCTTCAACTACACTTATACCTTCATCAACATAATTTTCTTGAAATGGTGGCCTAATTTATTGATCTAGGCCTCTTTGATCTTTTTGTCTGATTTGTGGAGTGTTTCTCCTAGGGTTTGGATTTCTGTTTTGTTGGACAGGTGGATTCTCCCGAGGAACATTCCTATAATTTATACTCATTATCTTCATCATTATTTCCATAGTCCTTTCTAACGAATCAATTTTGGCTTCTACTACAAAAGTTGAAGCTTCTTCCTTAAAATTCACTTGTCTTTCAGTTCTCATCTTGGCTCTTTTAGCTTGTAAATTGGCCTCTACACTCACAACATCTCTTTCAATTGCTTCTAGTGTTGGAGATTTTATTTCCCTAAGATGGTAAGACATATCTGTATCAAAACCATCTGGGAATTTTATCAAGGCTAAATCCTGGGGTGGCTTAAGATTTACAGGCATTTCATTATAGGTATTGTTGAATCTAGCACAATAGTCCTGTATACTTTCACCTACCTCCCTTTTAGTATTCACATATTATGATAGAATCTATAAAGGATTCTTCTTGACTTCCCATATATTAAGAAATGTTTGGTGGAATTCAGGAGATCATTTATACCATTTGCAGGCAAAGACTTAAACCATTTTCTGACTTCTCCTCCTAAACTTTGAGCAAACATTCTGAGCTTAATACATCCATCATCTACCTCTTGCAGGTCAAAACAATCATTCATTTTATCCACATGTTCTTGGGCTATAAAAGGACATGTCCCATCAAGTAGTGTGATATTGGATTGATAGACTTGTTGCATATCATCCAAGGGGGTTGGTAACACCAAAGGAACATACTTGGTGGTGGTGGTGGAGGACTACTTGAAGGAAGTTCAATAGTGGATGAAGGAAGTTGAACAATGAATGAGGTTGGAATAGTACTAGGTGGAAATGAGAGTAAAGGAATTTGACCAACCTTATGTTGAAGGATGAAAGAAGGGGTAAGAATTATGGAGGCAGTGGGACTTGGTGACTGAATATATGTAGGTTTAGATGTGAAGGAAGAAGCTACTAGGTTTAAAGCAGTTAATTCTATTGAATGTTGAAGGTAAGAACCATCAATTTCTGAGGTGAGATCTGTCACTAGATCTTGAAGAGTGTCAAAATGTTGTAAGAGTTGAAGATATGATTCAGTTTGTGAAGTAATTTCTCTCATTGGGGTTTTTGTTAAGATTGATGGATCAAAGATAATATGATCTTTCCAATTCTCTGATTTAGTCCTAAATAAGGCTTGTTCAAAGTGTAAATCAAATCAGATATCTTGGAAGGTAACAAAGTTTTCAGCAATTGAGTTGGCTCTGTGAAGAAATCTACTACTTGTCTGACTCTTAGTTCTAGAAATTTTCCTTAAGATCTTTTCAGGATTGTCCACTATAGTGGAAGAATTTGGATCTGGATGGGATCTAGTAGATATTATTTTGGGAGCCAATGATCTGATCTAAAACATAGACAGACTGAATATACAAAAATAAAAAAAGGAACCAATCTTAGGAATAAACTTATCATACAAATATTTTAGTTGGGTACTTTGAATTTGAATGAAAGGATAAATTTCCAATAGTTCCCTAGTATGGTCACCACTATGGTGACTCCACAGAGGAAACAGAGAGCCAAAAGGCTGATATGATGACATTAATAGTGGAGCATTCTCTCCAAATTAAACAAATGGAAGTAGAGATGGAAAATATGGTGCAAGAAAAAGAAAAGGTAGCACAGATGGCCAACACAACAATGGAGGCCCTTCCTCTAATAGCCCCCCCATAACCACTCTAGAAAGTGTTGTCTTAGGACTGGGAAGCAGCATAGAACAACTAGCTAGATTAATGGAAGGCATGAACCTACAAACTAAGGAGATTAAAAGACTAGAAACTCAAGTTAGTGTGTTGCAAGATCAAATCAAAAGGGTTGAAAGTAACTATTTGGTGGAGATGCAAAGGGAAAAAACATTGATTGGATCACTACAAAAATCAGAGAAAGTATTATCTATTGGGAACACTCTAGGAAGAGTGATGGAGATTATTTGGAATAATATAATTGATGGATTGAATGAAATTTGAACCAGCATCCAAATTATCTTTGAGCAAAATGAATTAATTTAAAAAGCCAGAGAAGTTATTTCAGCCACTAATGAAGAGCTGGGAGACATGCCAACAACAACCGATAGGATAATAAAATTTTTAAATTCAAGAAACAGGTATGAGCTAGAAGATTTGGGAGTAGAAGATAGAACAAATACTATACTTCAAGCGAAGAAGGTGCTAACTAAGAAGAGATTGAATGTACAACAAGAAGAGAAATGTCAAAATCTAGAGCTGACAGTTAGCAGGTTCTTCAACAGAATGCAGCCTCTACATAAGAAAGGTCTCCCCTCTCTGTTTGTCATAAATGACAAACTCATGGCCAAAGAGGATTATGCCAAGAGACTCCAGGGCATAGCCACAGATGCTGCAAATATTTCCAACATCAAAGGTAGCATAACAGGAAAGGCATTGTTGGAAGTTATCAGCAATAAAATCTACATTGAGCATGAGATGAAACATGTTTTTGTGGTTAAACCCACTTTTGCAAAACATACTGAAGCTGATGAAATATACAAGAGGCTAATAAAAATCAAGATTCCATATGAAGAAGCATGGAGTGATCTGTGTGATTATTAGGAGGAACAAGATAAATATGATTAAAGTGACAGCACAAGCCTAAGTTAGCACCAGCCACATTAGCAAAACCACTACAGTGAAATTAATGTATCAAGCAACAACATCCCTAAAAAAATGGACCACGTGTCCCAATTTTCTCAGCATGGCCACTTCGTGGTTACATTAGTCATTTTTCCTTTCCTTGTAATAATAATAGATTGCCAAGTGTATAAGGAAAATCATTTTAGGATTTTGTTAAATACTTCATGCATTGGAAGTATTAGGGGTTTGGACCCAAGCCATTTGAATTTTATTTTCTGTTTGGAGCATTGTAATTTTGAACTGGAGCATCAATAAAAGGAAAGTTTGAAAGATACTTGATCTGTTTTGACCTAGTGATGTCTTCCTTTCTGTACTGAATGTATCTCTGTTTATTCATTTATGCATCTTTGAGTCTTATTGCAAAGCATAAATTCTAGTTTAAGATATGATGTTGGAGCACCTTATTACTATCTGTATTTGCAATCTAAATGTTTTCCTCATTAAAAAATACTTAATTTCTTTTTAATCATTACTAATATCACTTTTCATTCCACTTTCCACTCAGCTTTTAGATCCAGTAAATAAAGTTAGCTCGCCTTGTAAATTCTCTGGAAAATTGATGCTAGCACCCAACCTTAGACTCCATAGCCCAATGGAAAGGATTCAAATATGATTTGCTCCAACCAACCAAACAAACAACCAAGCAATTAAGTATTAAATTTCCATTCATTTTTATATCTAGCCTAACACATTAGAACATTGAAAATAAAGTTAAATCTTAAAATATAGAGAGAGCCCTCTCTGGATCTAGGAGGGCTAGATCCTAGGCTCCTAAGCGGTTTGATGTATCTTTTGTGACTTTGTCTTGCGAATCTTCAAAATCACAGAACGATAACACAACCTATAGCACCCTAGAACTTGGGGTTGCTGCACGCTCCTGGCAAAATTACACATGACCACGAGCCGATGCCCTGGTTCTATATATCCCAACAAAATGGTTATGGTTAAATCTAAGAAAACTCGTACCTACTATATATATATATATATATATATATATATATAATATAATATATATCATATATATATATATATATATTACCAAATTTATTTTTAATTTTTTCTATTAATATTATTAATTATAAATAAGTCATATTAAGAATAGAATGAATTCCACTCCTCACAAAAGTGAAAATCTAAGAACAAAGTGTATATGCAACATTGTTGCTTAGTACCTACTTTATGTAAAATGTAATATATATCTATATATATATATATATATTATATATATATAGAGCTTCTTATAATCTTATGAGATCAAAAATTTTATCTACAATGTGGATTACATTTATTATTGAAATTTATATTTTTGGATTTAAGTATTATACATATCGAATTTATTTTAATTAAACAAAAAAAAAACATAAAATGTTATAATAAAATTAAAATTAAAAATAATTTATTTGAAATGAGTTATGTTTTTTGGCCAAGTGTAATTGATAAGACCGTTGTCAAAGTCTATTTACAGTTAATAATATCCATGGTAAAATGGGGGTAAACATATCAATGTGAAAAATCTTGTTATATTGTCAATATAAGTTTTTAATTAAAAAATATTAAAAAATAAATTTAAAATACAATATTTTGATTTTAAAATGAGTAATGGTTTTTGAGAAGGTTGTATTGGTAATTCATTGTATTGGCCTATGGTATTGTCACGAAGCATAAATTATTATGATACGAACAAACTTCCTTTTAGGATTTTTTAGATTTTAATATAATTTTATTTTTGGCATTCCAATTTAAATCCACATAAAAATATTCATCCACTTGAAAAAAAACCATTTACATTTTACAAAATTAAAAAATATTTTTTGATTTTCAAAATATTCAATTTAATATTTGTTTTTTCAAAACTTTTTAATAAACTTCATAGATAATTGTTAATAATTTCAAAACTTAATTGGAAATTCAAATTTTTTGACCAAAATAAAAAGGATATAGCTACCTTCCAGAGGTATAAAAAATTTAGTTTAATTATTTTATCTCTTAAAGTGCAAATATTAAGAAATGTTATAATTATTTTATTTTCCCTACGTAAATTGTTTAAAATTTGTGTTGTTTTACATGGTAAATAATTTTTTATTTTAATATATTATTTGTTTTAAATGTTACAGGTTAATTGAACATGAGCCAACTTAGATCCATCTTAACCCTAATTTATCACAAGAGGGATTCAAATTCTTTTTCACTTTAGAAGAGTTTGTATCTTCAAGGTTTTATCCCTCTCGCGGTTGATTATATATTTCGGGGTAAGATGGATCTAGGCTAGTTTATTAATTATTAATTATAATTGTAAATATAAACTTATATTTATTTATTTTATATTTTATATTTTTATTTTTATTTTTCTTTTGATGAGTCAAAATGTTAAACATTATAAATCTCTACCATACTTGGATCAAATGTTTACATAGGAGTTAAGTCTATTTATGACATAATATAAAGAATTTTTATAATAAAAAGTGGATCAGGCTAGAGGAAATCTTGGATATAATATCGTATTATAGTATATTTTACCCAATATTTATTACTTCTCCCACCAAGTAAAAAGTGGCTAGGGGTGGGGAGAATTAATAATTAAAATGTAACATTATTACATTTTACCTAATATTTCCCATGCCCCCAACCTAAATATTACATTTTACTCAATATTTCCCCTCACACTCTTAATTTTATAGTTGAGTTTGTTTACTTTTAAACTAAAAATACAAAGAAAAATTGCAATAAAAAGTGGACTGCTTGATGGGGAAATATTGGCTAAAATATAATATTATAGTATTATATTTTATTCAATATTTCTCGCAAGCTAGTAAAAATTGGATGAAGGTAAGCATAAATATTAGATAAAACGTAATAATTATATTTTACCTAATATTTCTCCTGCACCCTAGCTCACTTTCATAGTTAAGATTATTCTTTCTAAATTTACCATGCTAGATCTATCAGAGCTCTATGTAGAAATTAATGTATAGATTCAAAACTACTCATGTAATTTACTAAATCACAAGACACGAATCTACTCTACTAATCTATGGAAGTTAATTCACCATCTAAAACAAGAATCATTGACATGCAAAATGAAACATCACACATACACAGATATTTATCTAGGGGAAAGCAATTGCTCAAAACCCCTTACTACCTTGTTGTAGCGGCTACAACCACTCTCCAAAATTTTGCGTATGTTTCGATTTTGGAGCATCCCTTCTTTCCATAGGAGCTCATCTTGCATTGAGTCAGGTACTCATGCTTCGCCTGAGACTCATCTTTTCAATTTTTCTTGTATTTTATCACTTATTTAGTTCTTCTAAGTCACAAGTCGATCTCCCAACTTGGTCTCACAGTAGTTCTAGACTTGCCTCCAGAAACTGCGTAATCCTTGAGGGAAAGCACCCTTGATGATAGGAATTTTTTCACTCTTGACTAGAAGTCAGCCTTGAGCTTAGGAATTGTGCAGTCATGGAAGGTAACCTAGCAATGAGCCCAGAAACTGGGCAACCCTCACTAAGCTTAGAAATTGCATAGTGCACTAAGCCAGAAAGTTGCACAATTCCCCAGAATTGCAAAATCTTTCCTAGCAGCATGCATGGAAATTTTCCTCAAAATGGAAAGAAAAATAAAGTGAAAAAAAAAACCCTAGGAATTATGGATCCATTATTACTTTCCTGAAGGTGGCACATTACTACTTGTAGAAGTTTCCGCCAAGTGTCGTTTTTCCCTAATTTTAGGTATGTACATCATAAACCCTTATTTGCTCAAATCTAATTAATCAATGCCTCTAGAGAGCATTTGTGCATTCTATCTTGGAGCTCTAACATTCCCGAGGAGATCAAGGAACCTTCGATGGAGTTGTCATTGCTTACCTAGGTGAGTTTTGCTTTTATCATCTTTTGCCACTTTTTCTGTCACTTTTTGTTGTTTCACTTGTGTGAGTGTTGTTTTTTCTTGTTTCTCTTCATGGTTGCTAGTGTTTCAACATATTTTATATTGTAGAAGTGTTGTTTCAAGCTATTGTTTCCCTTTCACAAATGTCACATTGGTTTCCTTGTTTTGCACTGATGCTCACCATTGCAATGACTCTCCTCACTGGCTTGATTTTCTTCCCATTCATTCCGTTTCTACACTTGATCTATTATGATTCATTCACACTTCGTAAGACTTTCACTCAAACTCACAACATCACTTAAATCTACTTGTTTTTCACACTTCCCTTGGGAAGATCGACACTTTCCTTGGTAATTTTGCCTTGCCTAGCTACAAACTGTGAAATTCTAAGGTTCAAGCCACAAACTTGGCCTATGGAATTTTGCAGTGCACAGTACAAGCTAGCTCCAACTATGCATTACGCAGTTCCAAGGATCAGCCTATCACCTTGGCCATTGAGACTGCACAATATGCAGTCTCTCCTAGTCTCTACCCAGGTTGGGACTTCATATTACGCAATCCCAAGCCTCAATATTCATCCTTGGCTATTGGGACTATGTAGTGCACGATTCCCACAAGTAGAAAATCCCACTTTCCAATGAAAATTGCGTAATCCTTCCCATTAGATTCTTGGTTTGATGCTTGTTCATGATTTGAAGGTAGATTTGTTGAAGCTAATGTTTACTTGCCATGAGTGTCATTTTTGTCCCACGGGTACCACACTTGTGAAGCACTTTCTCCCAGTAGTCATTGTTACCATGACACCAAAGAGAGTTGCTTCAATATGGACCAATGAAAGAAATAATAGGAAGCAATTGAGAAAACACTAATAGACTCGTCAGTATATGCAGAAACTCATCTATTTATAGAAAAGGATTCAAAACTAACATGGAAACAAATTAATGAAGCTCTTTTAGCAAAGATCCTTGGGGAAGATCTAGAGGACAACTCCAGAAGCAGCACCAACAAAAATCAGCAATCCCATGCTGGATAAGGGAAAGAGAAAGGTTTTTGAAATTCTAGATGGAGAATGAAATTGTAGAGTGAAAGTGGATCCAATCCTTATGCAAGCATATTTGGTAGCGAAAGCAAAGAGGAAGCATAGGATACAGAAAGCAGAGTAGGGGAAGAGAGAAAATAAATCTTGTAGGAAACATAACTAAGGGCCCATAAAACATAACAAGAACCGGGGAAGGAACAGGAACAGAGAAGGAGAGAATAGGAGGACAAACATAAGAAGGAATAAGAAGAAAAAAAAGGTGCAATGGCAGAAGAACCAACGTCAATTCAAGTTGAAGAGCAAGAACATAACCAACTAGCAGCAGAAGGAGAGAGAGAATAGATGCAAGATTGGGAGCTTGCTCAGTAGATTGAAGACTTGATTGAAGTTGCAGACATAGAGTTGGAATTGGAACCATAGGGTGAATATTTTGACCGGATGCCCAGTGAACCATAGGTCACCCTTCAGTCTCCACCACCTTCAGCCAGAGAGTTAGCCTCGAGTGAGGAAGGGGACATAGTTCCTCTTAATGATGGTCCAGTAATGGATGTGTACAAATTGTCATATAATGAACTTCAAACGAGGATTTTACAAGTGCAGAGAATGCATTTTTCGGATGATCATGCATCACCTACATTCATCAGAGAAAGGGTGATAGTGCTAGACACCAATAGGAATCCAAATTCCATTTCTAAAGTCTACTTGGCCTTTGCAGGTGCAAAGAGATAAAACACTTAGTATTTGACAAATGAGAGTAATGAATTGGCACAAAATCTGTAGGTTTCCTGACAAGAGATAGAACAACTTTTCATAGCAACAAAGAACACAGTTTCCACATAGGTCTACTTGGGGGAAATGAGAGTAGTGATACTTGGTGAAGTATCAACACTTGGAGAGACCATGCGGGACCTCTAAGAGGAGCTCATGACCATACATAAGGCATTTGTTTGCTTTCATAGCGCATAGTAGCAGAGCGAGGAATTTGTCAAGACTCTTAGGAATGTGCAAATTTCCATCACCACCATGCAAGAATGGACAATAGAATAGAAAGGGGCACCACTTACATTGGTAAATAGGATGAAGTCGTCGGTAGAGCTAGAGAAAGCAAGATTTCAAACATTGATTCAGAACATCAAGCAACTCACCTCATTCATTATAAACATTTAGGCCCCATATGTACAGTTGCACAATAATTTGGATTTCATGGTGAGAAACTACAAGATCCCATCAGCCAACTCACTCACCAAAGCTAAATGAAAACACCAAGTCAGGAAGGAGATTGAAGAGTACTTCGAGTAGCTGAGATGGTTTCCACCAAGGAGGATTTATAAATTAATAGAAAAAACATATACAACTACAACGGTGGTCCCGTCCAGATAAAAACCATGTTGCTCCAGTTAGAGAAAGAAGTTAATATTGATTCCAAATCATTGTACCCTGATGTTGTGGAGGCTAGAGTCTATTTCCAGCCTGACACCATCATGTAGTTTTGGGATGTCATCGCACAATACCAAGCTTGGAATCGACATGTGACAAAGAAGCATCAAGTGGAAGCTGTCGAGCTAGAGTGTTCCCAAACTCAAGCATCATAGTGTCTTGTCTTGTTAGGATGTCAAGTTGTCTCTACCCTATTTTTTCCTATATGGGTATGAGTAAAATGTAATATTATTTGTAATTATGTTGTAAGTGAAATTCCAAGTGTCAATATTTGAATATGAAGAGTCATCATGTAATGCAATTTGTCGTTTTGTAAAGAAGTTGAAGAGTCATGCAGGTAGTCCAAAGGTCACAAAGGGGAGTTGAAGAGTCACCCCCTCTTCTTATAAATAGAACCTCATAACTCATGTAAAGGGATTTTGGGAGCCAAGATTTTTGTTAGACTTAGGCATAGAAGGAGCTTGGGAGCATTGTGAAGAGCCTTGGCTTCTCTGTAGCAGAGAGCGAGCATACTTCTTTGGAGGAGCAAGTGTTCTTGACTGTAATTTTCCACTATTGGGGCTAGTGGTCATCAATGGTGTATGTATGAATGGAACTTTCACTTATAGTAATAAAGTAAGAGCAAACATGCTTTCATGCATATGTTTTGAATATAGGGGGACTATTCCTCTTGTATTTTCAATGTATGTTATTTAACTTAAGCTTATGATTATGAACTATTTCATTTACATTTGTGTGAATCTTGTTGGATGCGTGTTGTTTTATTAACTCAACACATTAACTTGTGGACCATTCCGCATCTTAGCTTGTGATATCAATATTCTCATGTGTTCCTTTCAAGCTACATACTATTATAGGCCTCTAAGGGGCACACTTCTTTTTCCCCTCATGTGTTGGAGCCTTCATGCATTATACTTGAATCTCTGTAGTTTGACACACTTTCTCTCACCCAAAGTTATCATACTTCCCTCTGTGTGTTTTCACAGTTAAGGCATAAAATTACCACCTATTGCCGAGAATCCTACTCCAAATGGTGTGAGGTATATTTGGGACTTCATATCGGGGAGATCCCCTGAATGTTGGTGGGTCCAACACCATCAACATTTATTGAGAATATTTTTCGGTGTAAATCACATCATAATTCATTTATCGATGCATTTCGAACCAACAAGTGTGGTTCATTGTCAGGACAAGTTGAAGAACCAAACTAAGGCAACAGTTTAAATAGAGAGAGAAAATCATCCAATGGCTATATTTGACCAGGAAACAACTATATAAGACCAGGAAATGGTTATATTTGACTAGGAAACAGTACTGGACTAAGGAATAGGGATAGGGAAATTCAATTAATTCAAAAGTTAGTTTGTTTAAATTTATTACTATATTTAATTAAATTTAAGTGTTTATATTTAATGAGGTTAAACTAATAATAGATTTATTATTGTAGAATTGAGACTTCTGTGATTTGTCATAGTTATAAAGAGAGCTTCAACGTAAATCACATAAGAAATATTTTTGCCAACGCGTTTCGAACCAACCAATGTGGTTCATCATCAGGACAAGTTGAAAGTACAGATCTAGATCATCGTGTTAAATAGTATAAGCAGAGACTCCAACAGCTAAAACCCTCTAACGGCTACTTTATCAATCAGGAACCCTAGTCAAACTACCTCTAATTAATTTAAAGCTATATAAAAAAATACAATCTAATATTATTAAATAAATTAAAATTGTTTATTAAAGGCTAACCTACTTAGTTAGTTAGATTAAAATTATTTTGAAGTTATTAGTTAAATTAATTCTTATTTATCTTAAATTTATAATGGGATCTTCATTCTTAAATTTCTTCATTAAGGTGAACTTATTATATTAATTATTACACTATACTAATAATCAACTAAGCCTTAATTTTACTTTATATAATTAAGGAGTATAAATAATAGATTTATTATTAATGTTAAAGCTATATAAATACAAATTAATATTGTTAATATTAAATGAAATACTAAGAAAAGTTAAAATTGTTTAATAAGGGTTAACCTACTTAGTTAGTTAGAAAGTTGACTAAAATGAAGGACTTAACAGAATCGAAAAGGAACGATTCCTTATCAAAAATTATTTTAAGGTTATTAAGGAGCTACTGAGAAACAAGATGGCATTTTCTAAATTCAATAATGAATTTTCAGTTATTTATATTAAAGTTAAAAATGAGATAATTGGCATCATTTATTTAAAATTCCTTAATTAAGGTAAAAATTACTATAATAATTATGCTAATTAACTAAGGCTTAATTTTTTTTGACTACCTCTATAAATAAATATCTTATTCAAGTAATGCTAAATTTTTTTAAATAATTATTAAAACCAAAGAGCAAAAAAGGTATTCACGGTCCAGAAGATGAGAGAAGATTACAATAAAGGAACAACACAAGGGGCGGGGGCAGGGTAGGGCCAGGGTTAGGGGCGACTAGGAAGAAAGGGCAAGGATCCAACATCTGCTAATCTTCCAACCATCATCCCTATTGATATTTCTCCGCCTTTTTTCAATTTCTATGGCCTCCTTAAACTTCCAGTGATGAAAAGGGGAAATCTTGGCAATAACACAGTCCTCCTCAATGCATACATGATCCTTAGTTTTTTCCGCATGTTCTTCCAAGGCGGAATACTATTGGGTTGTGTTATATTCTTTCCACGAATATCCCACATAGTTAATTGGGGAGTTGGGGGGGCAAAGTCCCCCCTTAGTTGTGCCTACTGTGTAGCGGGGGGGTCACAAGGGGTTTGAGGGGTGCAGGTTACTCCCCTCTATGGGGTCTAGGGCAGCACCCCAGAAAATTTTGTTTTTTGGACCCTATATTAGGTTGGGTGGACCTACCTATGGTTTTGTGCATGATTTTCGTCCATGGTTTTGGACGCGGTGGTTTTTGGTCCATGGTATTGGATGCTTCGGCATGTATAAATATGTATTGTAACATTGAAAGGAACATAATGAAAATCAAGCTGGTAGTCCCGTTTTTGGGATCCAAGGGAAAATCTCTATGTATATGTGTTTTATGTGTTATGCTCTCGCATTGTTTATTTTCTGTGTTTTAGAATTCATATGCAAGTAATTTCTGTACAGGGTTAAAAACCTACATTTGGCATGAGAGATGTTTTGGCTTCAAGGGGATGCCTTTGTTGCTGAGGGGTTTCGCTCGGGCCTGTGGTAGACCTTGTTCAGTGGGAGATCTGCGCGATCGATTCTGGTGGTGTAGGAAGATGGAAAGCAACGGAAAGATAGAGATCAAGAAATTTAATGGTTGGAGTTTTGAGTTGTGGAAACTCAAGATGGAGGATCTGTTGGTGGATAAAGATCAGTGGATCATGTTAGATCCGGGTACAAAACCAACAGGAATATCCGATGAAGAATGGAAGAAGTTGGATCAGAAGGCAAAGAGCACAATACGATTGTGTGTCTCATACTCAGTATTGTTGAATGTATCAAGCGAAGCTATGATGAAGGCTTTGTTGGACAAGTTAGGGACTTTGTACCAATCTAAGTCTCTGGTAAATAAATTGTTCCTACGGAAAAAGTTGTATAACCTGAGGATGAAAGATGGAGACTCGGTGATAGATCATCTGAATGCATTTAATACTATGGTAAGTCAGTCATTATCTATTGATATTAAATTTCAGATGAAGATAATTGCATTAGTTTGTTGTGTTCTCTGCCAGATTTGTGGGATAGTCTAGTTATTGCAATAGGTAGCAATACAATTGCCTTGTAGTTTTATGGAATAGTCTCATCCTTGTTGACGAAGGAGATGTGACAGAAAAATATGGAGAAATAGAATGGTGATGCCTTGTGTGTACGAGGACGGTCCCAGAACATAAACAAAAATAAATCAAGAGGGAGATCTAAATCTCCAGGAAAACCTATAAAGCTGGTGTGTTGGAAATGTGGAAAGGAAGGGCACTATGAAAGGGACTATAAATCTAAAGCTCTTGATAAAGGAAAGGGATCTGATGATGCTCCTTTTGCAGAGGTGAAAACCACCTTAGATGAAGGTGGGGATGTGTACTTGGCTTCTTCAAGTACACATGTAGATCATGAGGCATGTTTTATTGACTCAGGTGCATCCTTTCACTTCACTCCCCATAGAGAGTGTTTCTGTGAGTATGAGAAATACGATGGTGGTGATGTCTTCTTAGGGGATGATAGGAAGGCTAGAATCATTGGTTGTGGAAAAGTAAAGTTGAAGTTGGAAGGTGGAAGGGTTAGAACACTTCTAGGTGTTCTGCATATTCCTGCATTGGCCAGAAATCTAATTTCTGTAAGCAAGATGGATGATGCAGGTGTAAAAATGGTGTTCGAGAAGGATACCTGCAAGATGGTTTTGGGAGCACTTGTATTGATAAGGGGAGTTCATATTGGAACTCTGTACAAGCTGCAAGGTAGCACTGTTGTTGATGGGTGCAACATCTCTGTGGTTCCTAAAAGTGGAGCAGAAAATCTAGTGGTCTCTGGAGGGAAGACAATTTTGTGGCATCAAAGGCTTATACATATTGGAAAGAAGGGCCTTTGAATACTTCATGGTAAAGGTATGGTAGAAGGTGTGAGTAATATCTCTCTAGATTTTGATTTCTATGAAAATTATGTATATGAGAAGCAGAATTAGGTGAGTTTCCCCTCTGGTGGTAAGAGGGCGAAAAAAATATTATAACTTGTGCACAGTGATGTGTTTGGACCTATGAAGGTTCCATCACTGGGTAAGTTTGTGTACTATGTATCATTTATAGATGAATTCTCAAGGAATACATGGATATATTTCCTTAAGAAGAAATCTAAAGTCTTTGATAGATTTAAAGGCTCTGGTGGAAAACCAAACAAAGAAGAAGATAAATGTGTTGAGGATAGATAACAGTGGGGAGTTTTGCAATAAGGAATTTGAAGAATTCTATAAGAAGTGTGGTATAGCAAGACAAAAGACTACTCCATACACACCTGAGAAAAATGGAGTTGCAGAAAGAATGAACAAGATGTTGATGGAAAGGGCAAGAAACATGCTTAGTGGTGCCGGGTTAGGACAAGAATTCTGGGCATACGCAGTGGAGACAGCATGTTACCTGGTCAACTGACCACCTTCATCAGCATTGGAGGATAAGACTCCACAATAGGTATGGACTCGTAAGAAGCTCTCTCTTTTACATCTGAGTGTATTTGGATGTGATACATATGTACATGTTCCAAAGCAGAAACGAACCAAGTTGGATAGTAAATCTGAAAAATGCATCTTTATCGGGTATAAGGATGGTTTAAAGGGTTATAAGCTTTGGAGCCCAATAACAAGGAAGGTTGTGTACAGCCAAGATGTGGTGTTCAGAGAGGTAAAAGATGTTATTAAACATGAATTCCAACCAAAGGAACCTGAGAAGATAGAGTTTATTCTTAAGGAGGAAGAATCAGACTCTACAATAGAGGAGGAATCAGAAGATGAAGATCCACAAACTCCGGGTGTGAGAAGATCAGTTCGAGAAAGAAGGCAGCCAAAAAGGCATATTCCATCTACTTTCGGTTAAATTTTTTCTTTATCCATTACTGATGATGATCCCAGAATTGTGAAGGAAGAAGTAGATTCAGAGGATGGAAAACTTTGGAAAGAGGCCATGGTTGATGAAATGACATCTTTGCACAAAAATGAGTCTTGGGATCTGGTGGAGTTGCTGGCTAGAAGGAAGCCCATTGGTAGCAAATGGGTGTTCAAGAAGAAGACAAATGCAAAAGGAAATGTGGAGAAATAAAAATATCAGTTGGTAGCAAAAGGTTATTCCCAGGGGCCGAGAATTGATTTTGGTGATATTTTCTCTCCTGTTGCCAAGGTAACTTCTATTAGATTACTTTCATCTGTTGCTTTTGCCGTTGATTTTGAGGTAGAACAGATGGATGTGAAGACAAAATTTCTTCACAGGGATCTGGAAGAGGAAATCTACATAAAGCAACCTGAAGGCTTTGCGGTGAAGGGTAAGAATGAACTGGTATGCAAGTTAAAGAAGTCTCTATATCAGTTAAAACAGTCACCAAGGATGTGGTATCATAAATTTGATACATTTATACGGGGACTTGGCTTCACTAGAAGCAAAGTAGATCACTGTGCATATTTTAAATTAATTGGTGAACATGTTATTTATCTGGTCTTGTATGTGGATGATATTTTGTTGGTGGAAAATGACAATGAAATTATCCAGGATTTGAAAACCCAACTGCCCTCCAAATTCGAAATGAAAGAACTTGGTGCTGCAAACTATATTTTGGGCATGGAAATTAAAGGAGATCAGGAAAATAGGAAGCTCTGGTTAAACCAGAGGAAGTATGTCGAGAAAATACTACAAAGGTTTAATATGCAGGATAGTAAAACAGTGAAGGTTCATATTCCTATAGCTGTGAAGTTATTTGCTGAAGAGTGTCCCAAGACACAAGAAGAGGAAGAGGACATGTCCCATGTTCCATATGCAAGTGCAGTCTGTAGCCTGATGTATGCAATGCTCTGTACTAGACCAGAAATTGCACATGCAGTGGGAGTATTGAGCAGGTTTATGTCAAAACCAAGGAAGGAGCACTGGACAACAGTGAAGCGAGTTTTCAGGTATTTGTGTGGCAATAGTGATTATGGTTTGTGCTATCAAGGAAGATCAGGATTGGACAGAGTGTTGGATATTCATGGCTTTGTTGATGCAGGCTGGGCTGGAGATCTAGATCAGAGAAGACTCACAAGTGTGTATGTGTTTAACCTATTTGGAGGTGCAGTCAGTTGGATGAGTAAGAAACAATTTGTAGTGGCACTATCAACTATAAAGGCAGAATACATGGAAGCCACTCATGCAAGCAAGGAAGTAGTTTGGTTGTAGAGATTGTGTTCACGTATGCGGTTAGTATAAGGAGCTACAAGGATAGACAACCAAAGTGCAATTTTCATGGAAAAGAACCCTGCATATCATTCAAAGACAAAGCACATTGATTTTCAGTATCACTTTGTGAGGGATATGATAGAAGACAAAAAGGTGTTACTAGTAAAGGTGGTCACTTTGAAGAATATTGTAGATGCATTGACAAAATTTGTGAGCTCTGAGAAGTTCTCTTGGTGTAGAGAAAAAATGGGCATTGCAGGGCTGGATAAATGACTAAGCTCTCTTGTGGCCCCACGTGGAAAGAAAACAACAAGTGGGAGAATGTTGGGTTGTATTATATTGTTTCCACGACCAGCCCATGTATTTAACTTGGGGGGTTAGAGAGGGGGCAAAGCCCCCCCTTCATTGCAGCTATTGCATAGCAGGGAGGTCACAAGGGGTTTGAAGGGTGCAGGTAACCCCCCTCTATGGGGTCCGGGGCAGCACCCTCAAAAATTTTGTTTTTTGGACCCCATATTAGGTTGGGCGGACCTACATATGGTTTTGTGCATGACTTTTGTCCACGGTTTTGGACGCGATGGTTTTCGGTCCATGGTATTAGATGCTTCAGCATGTATAAATATGTATTGTAACATTGAAAGGAAACATAATGAAAAATCAAGTTGGTAGTCCCGATTTTGGGATCCAGGGGAAAATCTCTGTGTATATGTGTTTTATGTGTTATGCTCTCGCATTGTTTACTTTCTGTGTTTTAGAATTCATATGCAAGTAATTTCTGTATAGGGTTAAAACCTACAAATACTGGGTTCTCATATGTTTTATGTTGACTAAGAGTTCATCAATCCTTTAATTAATAGAGTTCCCAGTCTCACCAACATAGGGGGTCCCACAGGAACAAGGAATAACATAGACACCTTTCATGTCCTTAGGGTTGATGGGGTCTTTCACGGATCTAAGAGAGATACAAATGGTATTAAGGGGTCTAAATGAAGAGGGCACATTATGCCTCTTGAGGGTTCTCACAATCTTATCAATGGTCCCCTGGATGAATGGGAGATGAACCCTTGAGACCCTATCCTTAGGGTCTTTCTTAACCTTGGGACCTTAGCTAGTTTTAAGGAAAGCTTCTAGACTTTGTTGCCTACTGTAACCATTATTAACAAAAACATTAAGGAGATGGGATTTCTCCTTCTCAAAATTCTTCTCATCAGAGATTCTCAGCACATGAGTCGCTAGCGTGTTGATAACACCCAACTTTTGAGCAGGGAAATGATGGGAGTTGGCATGAAGATACTACTCAATATGAGTTTTCTTCCTAAGCACTTGGTGGGAGAAAGAATTGTCATCATTTTTTGAAATGAGGATATCCATGAGTTCCATATGACGAGATGAGCCCTTGAAGTCTGTTTTGAATTTCTGCACCCATTTAATGACTTCTTCCACAATTATAATCCTGACATGTTTTTCTAGAGACATAAGTCTCCAAGTGTCGGTGAGAAATGTAGATGACTTGTCAGCCCTTAAATTCGATGGTGAGGGTGAGACAACCTTGCTTAAGAATTTTGTTCATTTTGTTGAATTCTTCACAGAGCACAACATTCACTATAAGGATGTTGTGTGTAGGTTGTTCATCCTCATGTTCGAAGGGAATGTAAGGAAGTGATGTCACAAATTGACAGATGCCTCCATACACTCTTTCGATTATCTTGTCACAAAATTGTCTCATGCTTTTAACATGTTTGATCGTAAACGTCTCGCCAAGAAAATTTTAGAATTGTGAAAATCACCCAATGAACCATTGCATCATTTTCACATTCATTTTATGCATTTGTGTTTTGAATATCTAAAAGATGAAGTTGATTGGAATTTTATAACAGAAAGATTTCAATATCTTGTTCACATTTTAGGAAATCTCGATGAGTTAGAATCTTTTGAGCCACTCCCAACATACCTTCATGTTAGAGATTCTAAATCTGTGACGAACAAGATTGTTGTTCCAAGTGACCCTCTATCTTCCTCTCATCAAACAACTCTAGTTTTGCAGGCTGAGGTAGGAGAAGTTGAAAATGCATTTGTTTATCTACCACCATATTTCCCACCTCACATACTCATAATTTCAATGCAGGTTTGGATTGTAAATCTGATTATTATAATGAAATGTTATTTCCTTGTCCTCCATCCTTTGGTTCGTGTGATCCTTGCGATGTGTTGTGTTCATTTGTTTCAAATATCTCTTGTCATGTTCATGAGGATCAAGTGTTGGATGGAGTTGGTTTTGAGTAGGAAACTTCAGATCATTCATGATGATTATGTGGGGGAGCCCATATTTGAACAAGAATGTGTGACAAAGGATGATTCTCTTCCTTCAGGACCTCTCCTTCATCATTCTAACATTTCCCACAATTCTCATTTCTATTAAATCTTGTGAAAATTTAGTTCTTGATTATGTTACTACTTCTGATCATTCATAGAACATGTGGGACGTCAGTTTTTCATCCAAATGTGGGGAGGATGAATCTTCTACTCTTGATCTTCCTAATCTCTCATCTCATCTTTCTGAAAACTTAGAAGGTGAAATTTATCATTTTTCATCTTCCCCTCTTTGTGATTCATCATATCATGAGGATGCCTCCATCTATGATCTTGAACTTTTTGATTGTGGTTGTTGCGACCTCTTCATTGATTCATTTGGTCACAATTCTAATTTTTCCTTAGCTAATATTTCCTCACCACTGATCTATGATGATCTACCTTTTGATGAGTTGGAACTTCCCCAAGATGTCGAGGCACTTTAGCCCGAGCTTATGGTTATGTTAGGTTCTTGTAGTCTTGAGGTTAGTTCCACTTCTGATCAGAATAGTGTTGAATCTTCTAAGGCTCCTCATCACTCTATCGCACATATTGAAAATCAATATGTCTTACAATTGTTGAACCCTCCATCTGTATTACATGATCCCAACACTTAGTCATTGGAGGAATCATACATGGTGAGCATTGCTGAAAAATGGAATTTTCTTTTTTCTTCATGTTCACTTGCCTTTCTAGTTCAAAAGTTTGTTCTCATATGTATGTAACTCGAAATGTGTCGTGACACCTTGATATAATTGCAAAATGTCTTTCATGCACTTTCGATGTTACTTTTCTACGTGTCTATTGAAACCTTGAACGTTTTGGTTTGCATTTTCCTATATTTCTTGTTTACTGATTTTCTTGTATATCTTTCTTAACATGCATCCCCTTGCCCACATAGGTCATCCAATGCACCGTTGGCTGCATTGGAAGTATCATTTGATGTAAGTTTGTCCTATGCTTTGTTTGGATTAGGAGTAGGAGTAGTTTTTCCTTTCTTTGTTTTTTTCCTTTGATTTACTTTAATTTGTTTTTCTTTCACTCCACTTCTTTCCTTTTGTTTGTTTTCTTTTCATTCATAGGTTAGCTTCTAAATGAGACCATGTTTAGCTTCTGAGACAAGCTCGATGAAGTCCAAGAGGAAGTTGTACTACTATCAATGCTTGGTTATCTTTCTATTCCCTCTCTTTATGTGAATCTTGCATTTCTTTTAGTCGATGATACTCTGATGGAAAATATGTTCCTTTCTGATCCAAGATCTTTTTCTTATAGATGTATTAAAGAATTACATGCATAAATTGTAGCTTAAACATAGAAATTTAATGTGCACATGAGAGAAGAGAATAAACACATAAAGCATGAAAGAAGACAAGAAACTTGATAATGGAGTTTGTGCGACTTGGAATACATCTTCAGGCCTTGCTCGATCAATGGAGAGGCCTTCATTTATTAAGTGGCATGAGAAAGAAGAATACAAGCATCAGTTACAAAAAGGAGTTTCATACCTCCATATTGAAAAATGGCTAAAAAAATGCAGAACTTTGATGGAGAAATGGACAACACCATTGTGTTTGTGGCATCGAGGAATGCCGAAACCATATAAAATTTGTCAAAATCTAACAAAGTGAAAATCTGGCCCTCCTACAAAAAACTGCCTCGAACTACATGCACTCCCTCCTCTGCCCTGGGCACACTGATAAACTAAGTTTAAATAATAAGTTGGAGGTGGAAATCACAAGAACTTCCATTGGTTAGTTGGTTTACGATCCGGTTATTATGGAGGAGGTCAGGCGGTCAAACCCCACCTCCTCCTTTTTTTACACAATCGAATGTTAATTTTTAAATATTTGGTTCAAGCTGGGCCCACCTTTGGTGGCTTGCACACTCCACTTACCATTGGTATCTTCATTATTAATTGGTTGGTGGAAGGTTGGGCCTGCAACCCAAGGGCCAACCCACCTTTTATGCATGTTATTTTGTTTTTACCGGGGTTGGCTCTATGCCCCAAGGGCCGACCCACCCAAACTTCCACCTACGTACAACGATCCCGTGAATGGGGGGAGGGTCCGAGGTTCATGGACCACCCCTCCATTAACAATTGTATTGATGAGATTTGGGGTGGTGGGGTTGGTGGCTCGCCACCCTTTTTTTATATAATTTTTTTCTGTTATAAAAAAACAACAAGCCATTTTTGAAAATTCAGATTTTGACCAAAGGAGTCTTTTTAACCAGATGATAATTTCACCTGGAATTTGGCTAGAGTTGGCTGGATTCCGTTTGTTGGAAAGTCCAAATTGTGTCTCCAATAATCCTGCCTAGTTAGCAAAATTCAACCGAACTTTGACTGCCTCTATCTCCTTCATCCAGACTCGAATTGCAGTGTCGTTCATATCGTTGAAATCCGAGCGACGAGCACTTCGATCTAATGTCAAGTTAATCATATTTCCACCACTTTGAATTTTGCACCTTTTCCATGCCACTGGTGTCTTGAGATCCACCTGGATCAATCCTCCCCATTGAGGAGCTTTTGGACTGCCAAAATCTTTATCAGTCAATTGGAAAGTGAAGGAATTGTTCCCTCGCTCTTTCTTTTTCCAGCCATTTTGCTTTGCTAGGGTGCATCCCCTTGAAACCAACTTGAAGGTATTCCACATCTCCCAATCATGAAGTCCTGGTTCTTCTGTCAAGGATGATGTCCTCAGGTAACTCATCGATATATTCTGGTGCAAAGTCATCAAATGTAGGAACTGTTCCCACCTCTTTGGTGTCCATAATCAAGGGTGGCTCATACAAGTTTAAGTTTTCCACATTCACTACGAGGTACATTTGCATATATATCAACAAATCGAGATAGAAGGCATTGTTTCCAATCTTCTCCAAGATGGTGAATGGACCATACCAGATTGGTCGCAACTTCTTCCCTTCTCCCTTCATCCTGTCCTTGCTGATATGGAACCACATTTTGTCACCCACTTGAAATTGATGGTCGACTTGGTGTTTATCATGTCGAGCCTTGTACTAGGCTTGACTTTTCTCTAATTGCTCCTATACTGCTTGGTGAATCAACTGGATCCATTGAATGAATTTCTCTTCTTTGTCCCTATCATCATGTCCACTGGAGTCATCTTCCCTTCCAAAGACCATATCAAAAGGACCTTTTGGTAGGTAGCCAAAACATGTCTCAAATGATGAATGATGCGTAGATGAGTGCACTGCTCGATTGTAGGAATGTTGCACACATGGAAGATGCTCATCCCACAACTTAGGATGTTTCCCATAATAGCCTCACAACAAGTGTACCACGGTGTAGTTGACAACCTCTGTCTTTCCTCTAGTCTGTGGATGGAATGTCGTGCTTCTTTTCAACTTGGTCTCCACCATCTTCCACAAGTTGGTCCAAAACTCTCTGAGAAAGAAAGGGTCTCGATCTGACACAATCGATGTGGGAAACCCAAAATGGACCTAAACATGCTGAAAGAAAAGATAAGCAGTCTGCTCTGTAGTGATATGCTTTTTACAAGGCATTAAAATACACATCTTACTAAAACGGTCAACAACGACATACAAATAGTCGTGACTTTTTCTAGACAAAGACAAACCTCCTACAAAATCCATCGATACACTTTCCTATGGACGACTCAGAATAGGGAGTGGTGTGTAGAGCCCGAGTTTTTTAATAGAAGGCTTTGAAACATAACACATCACACAACCCTTTACATAGTGAGTTACAATTTTCTTCATATGAGGACAAAAACAAAATCTTTGTACATGACACAAAGTTTTTTCAACACCAAAATGACCAAACACAAGGGAGGTGTGGGCCTTCCTAATTACTTGTACCCTTTCTCTTGTGGGTATGCACAATTTTCCAAGGTGATACAACAGTCTCCCCTGCAAGTGATAGTTGTCCACATGTGAACCATGGGTTAGTTTTGCATAAATCTCCTTAAATTCATCATTGTTAGCATATTGTTCAGCATAACTTTCAAAAGATAACGAAGCATTATGCAAAATAACATAAGCAAAAATAGGAGGGCGAGATAGAATATAGACCACTTTGTTGCTAGTGCCCTTCCTATACTTTATTACCAGATGAAATTGTTTAAGAAAACCCATCCACTTGAAATGACGAGATTGATGCAACTTGGTTTGTGACTGAAGATACTGCAAAGGCTGATGATTGGTATGGATGATGGTCTCCTTGCCGATCAGGTAGTGTTTCCACTTTTTCACACTATGGACCAAGGCATATAACTCCTTGTCATAAGTGGAATAATTTATCACAGTCTGAGAGAATTTATCTGAATGGTAACATATCGGCTTCTTTTGCTACATCAATGTAGCTCCCATGGCATATCCGTTGGCATCTGTCTCAATCTCGAATGGCTGTTGGAGATCTAGTAAGGCCAAGACTGGTGCAGTGCTAATCTTTTCTTTCAATGTTTTGAAGGACTTTTGTTTCTTTCCTCCCCATTGAAAGACATGTTTTACACTTGTCAATGCATGTAAAGGTGCTGCAATAATAGAGAAATTGGCAATAAATCTCCTCCAATACTGTACTAAACCCAAAAATCTGTGAATCTTAGTTACACTAGTAGGCTTAGGCCAATTTACAATTGCTTCAAATTTAGAAGGATCAATTTTTAACTGACCATGACCAACAATATGCCCTAGGTAAACCAAAGAGGTTTTCCCAAACTCACACTTTGACAATTTCACATAGAGTCTTTCTTTTTTCAATACATCAAGCACTTTCTTCACATGTCATACATGTTCATTCCAACTTTTACTAAAAATAATTATATCATCTAGATATACAAGAACAAATTCATCAATGAAAGGCCTAAAGAGATCATTCACTACCCTCATGAAAGTGGCTGAAGCGTTACAAAGTCCGAATGGCATCACCATCCATTTGAACAACCCCTGTTTGGTCTTCAAGGTGGTTTTCCACACATTCCTCTCTACAATTCAGACCTGGTGATAACCACTACACAAATCCAATTTGGTGAAATAGATAGAATTCTTTAAATTATCTAATAAGTCATCAATGCAGGGAAGAGGGTAACAATTTTTCACCGTGATTTTGTTTAGTGATCGATAATCCACGCACATCCTCCATGTGCCATCTTTCTTCAACACTAAGACAATCAGTGAGCCACATGGAGAAGTGCTCAGTCTAATGACCCCTTGGTTCAATAGTTCCTGCACCTGCTTTTTGATCTCCTCCATCTCAATGGTCAACATCCTATCCACGCCAATACTTGGTAAAGGAGCATCATGTTGCAAATGGATCTCATGTTGGATTTCCCTCTTCGGAGGTAATCCCCTTGGTTCCTGAAAGATCTCATCATAGTTATAATTTAATTCAAATAATTCATTTTTATGCACATGATCACAACCATGGAAAGCATCAGATAATTCTGCATGTTTTCCCCTTACAACCATAAGCATGCAACCCTTACTACAATTCACCAACCTATTCATTTGTCCTGCACTTACAAGGATGGCATTGATTTTAGTTTGATGAGCCCTTACAATATATTCTACCCCATCTTTTGTGATTTGGTATTTGTTTTCATGATGGAAGAAGAATGCCTTTTTATCATATAGATATGGACTCCCTAACACCATGCCACAAATATTGAATGGCATCACATCAAGTTTTACCTCATCTACTAACTTAGAAGCGATCACAAATTTAACCTTGCACTGCTTAGTTACATTCAGTTTTAATTTATCATGTTTCCATCCAAGTGGGTAAGGTTTTGGATGTGGTTGGGTTTCCAAGCCTAGATTATTTACCAAGGACATTGAAATAAAGTTTGCTTGGGATCTGATATCAAATAGAGTTTCCAATTTTGTATGATTTATGATAGCTATAATATGAAATAGCTCAATTCTTTTTCGTTCATTAGGAAGAGACTCATCTATTGAACTAGTGCCTTCACGTGATTCATAATTAACATGAGGTGTAAGAGTACCTTTTGTTCCTATTGTTGTGATCAATGCTTCATCTCCTGAATTGGATCCAAGGTCTTGATACGTAGTTTCCACTGTCTTCTGCTTTCCTTTTCCTCCATACTTCTTTGGTCTCTTTTCTAGGTACAGTTTCCAACAATGATCGTCGTCATGACCTTCCTTTTTGCAGTGAGTGCAATAAGGTCTTTCTCCTTCATCTTTCTTGATTGGTGTTGTCCTCTTCTCCTTTCCTTTTCCTTTCACTTTGGGTTTGCGATTTGGAGGTTTGAAAGGTGGTTTCTTGAAATGATCATCTCTTTCATTTTTTCCCCTGTTCTCAAGATGGACGGCCTTTACACTAGTCGAGTCAATAGTAGTTGGTTCAAACAATAATAATGAATGTCTAAGGTAACTATGTAATGATCCAATATAATTAGTTACTACTTCAGGTGAGTCAAGTGCAATGCCCAAATTAAGTGCTTATTTTCTAAATTCCTCTGTAAATATTTGAACATCCTGACCTTTGCCTTGCCTTAAGTATTTCCAATCCATTAAGGCTTTTTGTTTATAACCCAAGGGATAAAATTGTTCCTTTAATGTGGAAATGAAACTAGGCCATGAGTAAATAAGATTACCCACACTCTTACTACTTCACAATTTTCTCTCCCACCAAACGAGAGCGGTGCTACTCATTCAAAGAGTGGCTAACTAAATCTTTGCCTCGTCCTCTTCGATTTGTTAAATCCTGCAATAGATTTCAATTTGCCTAGTCCAATTATTAATCTTTTTTGCGTTACTTTCACTATTAAACATTGGAAGATCAAATTTGACATGTAATTTAAAGAAAGGTTTCTTAGATGCATCCCTTGAATTTCTATGATGATGGTGATGAGAGGAAGAAGAACTTTCACTCGTGGAAGGAGAAGGAGGGGATTCTTCTTCACCATTTCCATGCACTGAACCTTGTTCTTCTGCCTTTTTCCCTTCTGCTTTCTCCAGTCTTGAAAGCAACTAGCTGACATTTTCTACCATTGCATAGAAGGTTTTGCAGAAATTGAGCTCCTCTTCATAACGAGTCTCTTCATCTGTCATGTTTCTCCTTCGATGCGCGTGCCCTACGTCGGGATCGAAAGACTTTAGTTTCCCTTCACCTCTTTGGAGCCTATTTCTTGTTAGCATACAAACATGCAATTCACATCTACAAAGACCTATTCCGATACCACCTGATCCAAGATCTTTTGCTTATAGATGTATTAAAGAATCGCATGCATAAATTGTAGCTTAAACATAGAAATTTAATGTGCACATGAGAGAAGAGGAGAAACACATAAAGCATGAAAGAAGATAAGAAACTTAATAATGGAGTTCATCCAACTTGGACTACATCTTCAAGCCCTGCTCAATCAATGGGGAGGCCTTCATTCATTAAGTGGCATGAAAAAGAAGAGTACAAGCATCAATTACAAAAAGGAGTTTTATACCTCCATACTTAAAAATGGCCAAAAAATGCAGAACTCTGATGGAGAAACGGATAGCGCCATTTCATTCATGGTGTTGAGAAATACTGAAACCATATAAAATTTGTCAAAATCTAACGAAGTGAAAATCTGGCCCTCCTACAAAAATCTGCCTTGAACTACGTGTGCTCCCTCCTCTGCCCTGGACGCACTGATAAAATGCATTGAAATAATAAGTTGGCAGCAAACATCACAAGAACTTCTATTGGCGAGTTGGTTTACAATCTAGTTATTATGGAGGAGGTCGGGCGATCAAACCCTGCCTCCTCCCTTTTTTACACAACCGAATGTTAATTTTTAAACATTTGGTTCAGGCTGGACCCGCCTTGGGCGATCCACCCACTCCACTTACTGCTGGTTTCTTCATTAGTAGTTGGTGGGTGGAAGGTTGGGCCCACACCCCAAGGGCCAGCCCACCTTTTATGCACATTGTTTTGTTTTTACCAGGGTTTGGTCCGTGCCCTAGGGGCCGGCCCACCCAAACTTCTGCATGCATACAATAGCCCCGTGAATGGGGGGAGGGGCTGGAGGTCAAGGCCCACCCATCCATTAATAATTGTATTGATGAGATTTTGGGTGGCGGGGTTGGTGGCCCGCCACCTTTTTTTTATAATTTTTTTCTGTTATAAAAAAACAACAGGCCATTTTTGAAAATTCATATTTTAACTGAAGGAGTCTTTTTAACCACGCGATAATTTTGCCTAGAATCTGGGTGGAGTTGGTTGGATTATGTCTACCAGAAAAGTCCAAATTGTGTCTCCATTAATCCTACCTAGTTAGCAAAAGTCAACCGAGCTTTGATTGCCTCTATCTTCTTCATCCAAACTTGGATTGGAGTGTAATTGACACCGTTGGAATCAAGGCGATGGGCACTTTGATTTGATGTCAAGTTAATCGTCTTTTTGCCACTTTGAATTTTGAGCCTTTTCCATGCCATTGGTGTCTGGAGATCCACCTAGATCACTTTCAGAGAGAGTCATGGTGAAATCATGATGCTTTCATTTTTAACTAGTACTACCTACTCTAATGGTTCTTCTATTTTTGGTTAACCCTTGTCAACTAAGTCGAGTAGAGTAAGGAGGGGAGGAAATCCTTAACAAGTATGTCAAAGGTATACATAAATATCCTTTTCTGAAGGGACAAAATCTTCTTCTCTCAATAAGTCGTGATCCATCTTCCACCCCATGAAATAAATAAGTTCCTATGCATAGTTCTTTGAACAAATAAAAATGAAAAAAAAAATTGAAAAATGAAATAAATGGCAAAAGAATAGAAACGTTTCCTCTACGGATAGGCGAAGCAAGAAACTCTACCAAGGTACTATCCAGGCTCGTTGGTAGTGAAGCAATGCTTATGTTCCTGAAGTGACTCTGACGAGGTACTATCCAGACCTACTAGTAGCAGAGCAACACCAAATATGAAAACTAAGACTCTGACAATATTTTTACTTATGTATTTATATACTCCTCATCCCTAATCGAAACAACTCAGACTAACTTGGCTTGGTATGCGTGTTGTTGATGAAGATAATGGTAAAGATTATATCGTTAACTCAAGCTAAGTGAACAAGTTGTGATAATATATGAAATGAACAATACTCCCAAAAGAGTTAGACCTTTTTTGCATGAGACATGGTCCATAGAGAGAGTTGGAGTTCTACTAGTGTGTCGTCAGTGTTGTAGCGGCTACAAACACCATCCAAAATTTTTTCTATGCTTTGATTTTGGAGCCTCCCTTTGTTTCCACAGGATCTCATCCTGCACTGATCCAAGTATTCATGCTTCGATTGAGAATCATCTTTTAATTTTTTCTTGTGTTTGCTCACTTAACTGACTCTTCTAAGTCACAATTCGAACTCCCAATTTGGTATCACAACAATTCTGGGCTTGCCTCTAGAAACTACGCAATCCTTGAGGGCAAGCAACTTTGATCGTAATAGTCCTGACTGGTAGTCATCCTTGAGCTCAAGAACTACATAATCATGGAAGGCATCCCAACATTGAACCTAGAAACTACGCAGTGCACTGAGTTGAAAATTTGCGCAGTTCCCCAGAATTACGCAATCTTCCCCGATAATAGGCATGTCAAGTTTCCTCGGAAAGGCAAGAAAACTAAAGTGAAAAAATCACCCCTAGGAATTAGGGATCCATTATTTAGTTCCCTAAGGTGGCACATTGCTACTTTTAGAAGCTTCTGCCAAGTGTCGCTTTTTCCTAATTTCAATCATGCGCATTATAAATCCTCATTTACTTGAATCTAGTTAATTGATGCCTCTAGAGCTCATTTTCACATGTGATCTTGGAGATCTAGCATTCCTGAGGAGATCAAGGAACCTTTGATAGAGTTTTTGTTGTTTATCCAAGTGAGTTTTTCTTTTATCATATTTTGTAATTTTTTCTATTGCTTTTTGTCATTTTGCTTGTGTGAGTGCTATTTTTCTTGTTTCTCTTCATGGTTGTTGGAATTTCAATATATTTTAGCTTGTATAAGTGTTGTTTCAAGTTATTGTTTTCCCTTAACAAGTGTCACATCGATTTCTTTGTATTGCATTGATGGTCATCATTACAGCAACTATCCCCATTGATTTGTTCTCTTCCCATTCATTCAATCTCTGCACTTGACCTATCATGATTCATTCACAGTTAGTCAGATCTACACACAAGCTCACACCATCACTTAGATCTAATAATTTTTCACACTTCCCTTGGGTATATCTACACTTTCCTTGGCTATTTTTTCCTTACCCGGCTGGGCACTACGCAATCCTAAGGTTCAAGTGACAAGCTTGGCCTTTGAAACTACGCAGTGCGAAGTATAGGCTAGTTCCAAAAATGCACTGTGCAATTCAAGGGTTCAACCTATCACCTTGGCCACTGATATTGTACAATGAGAAGTCTCTCTCAATCTCTTCCAAGGCTGGGACTGCACACTGTGCGTTCCAAAGCCTTAAGCTCTATCCTTGGCCACTGGGACTATGCAATGTGTAGTTTCCACAGGTAGCCAGCCCCTCTTGCCAATGAAAATTGCAATCCTTCCCATCAGATGCCCAATTTGTTGCTTGATCATGCTTTGAAGGTACATTTGTTGAAGTTAATTTTTTCTTGTCGTGAGATTCCTTTTTTTCTCGCAGGCACCACACTTGTTACCATGACACCAAAGGGAGTTACTTCAATAGGGACCAATGGAAGTAGTATTGGGGAAGCAGTTGAGAAAACACCAGTAGACTCGTCAGTATATGTAAACACTCAACTATTTATAGAAAAGGATTCAACACTAAGATGGAAGAAAATAAATGAAGCTCTTTAATCAAAGAGCCTTGGGGAATATATAGAGGAAAACTCCAGAAGTAGCATCAACAGAAAGCAACAATCCCATGCAGGATAAGGGAAAGAGAAAGGTTGTTGATATCCTATAGGGAGAACAAAGCTCCAAAGTGTAAGCGGATTCAATCCTTATGCAAGAAAGTTTGGCAGTGGAAGCAAAGAGGAAGCAGAGGATACAGATATAAGAGGACAGTAAGAGAGAAAATAGAGCTTGCAGGAAGCAAAACTAAAGGCACATAAAATAAAACAATAACTGAGGAAAGAACGGGAACAAAGAAGGAGAAAACAAGAGGAGAAACATAAGCAGGAAGAATAAGAAAGGCAAGGTGTCATGGTAGAAGAAGTAACTTTTATTCAAGTTGAAGAGAAAGAATAGAACCAACCAACAATAGAAGGAGAGAGAAAAAAAATGCAAGATCAGGAACTTTCTTAGTAGATTGAAGACTTGATTGAAGTTACGGACATGGAGTTGGAACCAGAACCAAAGGGTGAAGATGTTTACCTAGTTCCCAGTGCACCACAGGTCACTATTCAGTCTCCACCAATTCCAGCTATAGAGTTAGCCTCGAGCAAGGAAGGGGACATATTTCCTTTTGATGATGGTATGGTAATGGGATGTTTACAATTTATCATATAATTAACTTCTGAAGAGGATTATACAAGTGTGGAGAAAGAATTTTTTGGATGATCATGCATCACCTACATTCATTAGGGAAAGGGTGATAGCAATGAACATCAATAGGAATCAAAATGTAATTGTTGAAGCAAACTTGGCCTTCAAAAGTGTGACAAGATCAAACAATAAGTATTTGACCACCGAGATTTAGTAATTGGTACAAAATATATAGGATTCCCAGCAAGAGATAGAATATCTCCATGCAGCAGCACAGAACGCAGTCTCCGCATAGGTCTACTTGGGGAAAATGAGATCAGCAATACTTGGTGAAGTATCAACACTTGGAGAGACTATGCAAGACCTTTGTGAGGAGCTCATGACCATACATAAGGTCGTTGTCTGCTTACATAGCTCACAACAACAGAGCGAGGAATTTCTCAAGAATCTTAGGAATGTGAAAACTTCCATCACTGTCGTGCAATAATGTACAAAGTGATACAAAGGGGTACCACTTACTTTAGTGAAGAAGATGAAGTCATAGGTAGTGCTAGAGAAAGAAAGAGTTCGAACGTTCATTCAAAACATAAAGTAGCTCACCTTGTTCATTGTAAACATTCAGGCCTCATATGTACGGTTGTACAAAAATTTTGATTTCATGGTGAGAACCCACAAGATCCCATCAGCCATCTCACTCACTGAAGCTAAATCCAAACACCGAGTCAAGAAGGAGATTGAAGAGTACTTGGAGTAGCTCAGACAAGATTCCACCAAGGAGGATTTATAGCTTAATAGAAAAAACATGTAGAACTACATCGATGGTCCCATCTAGATCAAAAACATGTTTCTACTGTTAGAGAAAGAAGTTAATACTGGTTCCAAATCATTGTACCCTAATGCTATGGAGGCTAGAGTCTACTTCCAACCTGACACCATCATGCAGTTTTGGGATGTCATCATACAGTACCAAGCTTGGAATTGACACATGACAAAAAATCATCATGTGGAAGTTGTCAAGCTAGAGTGTTCCCAAACTCAATCTCTACCCTGTTTTTTCCTATATGGGTATGAGTGTAAATGTAATATTATTAGCAATTATGTTGTAAGTGGAATTCTAAGTGCCAATATTGGAATATGAAGAGTCATCATGTAATGTAATGTGTCACTTTGTAAAGAAGTTGAAGAGTCATGAGAGTATTCCAAAGGTCACAAAGGGGAGCTCATAACTCATGTAAAGGGATTTTAGGAGCCAAGCTTTTGGCTAGGCTTAGGCTTAGAAAGAGCTTGGGAGTATTGTGAAGAACCTTGGATTCTCCGTAGCGTAGAGCGAGTATACTTCTTTGGAGGAGCAGGTGTTCTTAACTAGAATGTTCCACTATTGGGGCTAGTGGTTGTTAATGGCGTATGTATGAATGGAACTTTCACTTATAATAATAAAATAAGATCCAACATGCTTTCATGCATATGTTGTGAATATAGCAGGACTATTCTTGTTGTATTTGCAATGTATGTTATTTAACTTAAGCTTATGCTTATGAAATATTTCATTTGAATTTGTGTGAATCTTGTTGGATGTGTGTTGTTGTATCAACTCATCACTTTAACTTGTGGACTATTCCATATCCTAGCTTGTGATGTCATTATGCTTGTTTGTTCCTTTCAAGCTGCATATTATTAAATGATTTGAAGGGGTGCAGTTCCTTTCCCCTTCGTGAGTTGGAACCTTCATGCATTGCACTTGACTCTCTGTAGGTTCACACACTTTCTCTCACCCAAAGTTATCATACTTATCTACGTGTGTTTCCGTAGTCAAGGCATAAAATTACCACCCACTATTGGGACTCCTACTCCAAACAGTGTGAGGTCTAGTTGGGACTTCATATTAGAGATATACCCTAAATGTTGGTGGGTCCAATACCATCAACACACACACACACACACACACATACACATATATATATCAAAGAATAGAGAATAAATACAATACTTTCTCAAGCCTGAGCCCACCCTACACTAGTATAGACTATTTTTATGCCCGACTGAATGAACCTGGCCCAACACTTAGCCAATTTTTTAAGCCTCCAAGCTCCTATTTACTCGTGTTGTTCCCTTAGGAAATTTCCCCTATTATTTATGAATTTCACACCAAGGAACTGTGCAATTACCATAGGCCAATCCTCCAACTTCATGCACCACCTGTACAACATGGATTAGTTTAGAACTGACAGTACACTTCCCTTGAACTCCAATATCAATCGGATAACTCAAATTTTATGCATGCAACAATTATTTTGGGATGATTGATCATTTAACTAGTTGATCACTCAGTGTGGTTGAAGTTACACACCCATAACTTGACCTCCACTAGTTCTTATGACAATTAGAACTAGTTAAATTAACAATAACTCAAATTAACTAAAATAGATTGCTATAAATTAGCAGTCAATCATGTAGAACTAAACTCAAGTATCTCCAACTCGAATTGTTAACTAAGTGACAAGAGCCATGTCACCTTAGTTAACTACCTCCCAGTATTCTACTGAAATTCAAATTCAAATTTTAATCTAGTTTGACCAAGCCAAAGTCAAAACTAGATTTTCTTGCTACATTTTCAACACTCCCTCTCAGCAAGAAAGGGATTATTAGATACCCCAATCCTACTTCTATGGAACTTGAATTTTCCTCTTGACAAGTCCTTTGTCAAAATATTTTCATCTTGTTCCTCTTTTGAAATGTACTAAAATAATATAACCTACCTTTGCACACAATCTCATAGATGGTGATACCAAACGTCAATATTCTTGCATCAATAATGAAATACTAGATTCTCAAAGAGTTTGATACAAATCTGATTGTCACAGTAAATCACTGTAGGATCCATATTTTAACTAATTAACCCAACAAGAGTCTTTCTCATCTAGAGAGCATCACGTGTTGCTTGACTTGCAACCATGTACTTTGCTTTTGCTGAGCTGAGTGCCACAGATCTATACTTTCTATTGTACCAAGAAACTATTGCAGACCCAACACTGAAATTTCCTCCTGAAGTGCTCTTCCTATTTGATGGACTCCTTTCCCAATCTTCATTTGTGAAGCCTTGAAACTTCACTCCCTCTATCTATCTATACCAAATACCAAACTAAGGAGTGCCTCTAAGGTATCTCAACACATGCTTTGCTGCCTTCCAATAGAGTTTGATTGACTTAACCATTCTTTGACTAAGTTGGTTAACTGAATAACACATGTTTGGTCGTGTTTTCACCAAATACATAAGTGAACCCATTTGTTGCTTGTAAATGGTAGCCTCCACTACTTCATCTAAAGTAGCATCCTCTTTCCTCTAGTTTCTTGCTAGAGGAGTCTCCATGGGTTGGCACCTATCCTTATGGAACCTCTAAAGTATCTTGTTCGCATACTTTCCCTGAGACAAAAACAATTCCCCATCTCCTCTCAATACTTCCAAACCAAGGAAGTAGTGCATGAGGCCCATTTCCTCCATCTAGAACTCTTCTACAAGGTCCTCCTTATAAGATATTATTAGTTGCTCATCACCAGTAAGAATCAAGTCATGAACATATAATAAAATAATCAATAATTTACCTTCTACCACAATGTGATAAAGGTTTGCATCTACTTCACTTTTGGTGAAGCACAAATCAGTGAGATGGCTATCAATCCTAGTATACCAAGCACAGTGTGCTTGCTTGAGTCCATATAATGCTCGCTTGAGTCTGTGCACATGTGACTCTCTGTCAAAGGTCTCAAACCCCTTTGACTGCTCAATATAGACCTCCTCCTCAATAACTCCATTGAGGAATGTTTCCTTCACATCCATCTAGTGGATATTCCACCCCATCTCCATCGATAGTGTTGGAATTTACCTAATGGATGAGTACCTTGCTACTGGAGCAGAGTTATCCTCATAGTTAATTCCCTCCACTTGAGAGAAACCCTTGACCATAAATTTGGCCTTGTGTTTCTCTATGCTCTTGTTTATTGCATGCTTTACCTTGTAAATCCATCTCGAACCAACCATTTATTTGTCTGTTGGTCTTGGGACCACTTCCCAAACATTTTTTCTGACAATGGAATCATATTCCTCTAACATAGCATCAACCCATATTGGCTTCTCTACATCTTCCTTGAATGAGGATGGCTCTATCTCTACAAGCTCGCTTATCAAAGCCATGTAGCCATTGTACCTATTCAGTGACCTCCTTTCCTTCAATGTGATGTTCATGCTCCCACATTATCTCTAGCATCCTAAAATAATCTATCATCTTCCCTCATTCACTCCCTTCCTTCCCTAGATGTCTCTACTTGAGTGGATATCTCCACTCTCTACTCCTCTACTTGTGGCCACTTCACAACTTCTTGAGCTTCTTCCTTTGGAACCAAAATCTCTTGATCAGGTTGCAACTAAAGCTCCCTCTCAAGAGAACACCTCATTTCCTTCTCCTCATCAAACTTCACATATTGTTTGACCATTTTCATCTTAAGGGATGGAAAGTACACATGATAGTTGTGAGTTGTATCAGTGTACCCCATAGATATGACCAACTCTATTGTCAGCTCTAGATTTTTCCTTGCTTCCTTGGAAACATGATAGTAAAATGATGATCCAAAGATCCTGAAGTGTAATACATCTGGTTTCTTCCCTTAAAAATCTTCCACTAGTGTGCTCATGCCAAGAATCATGTGAGGACTCATGTTTTGCAAATAGACCATTATGTTGCATGCTTCATCCCAAAAGTGCAGAGGTAGGCTTTGGTCATGCAACATCGCCTGTGATGCTCCCACAATAATTTTGTTCTTCCTCTCAGCCACCCTATTCTATTGTGAGTTATGGGGTGCTATCAACTCCCATCGAATGCCTTCCTGTGCATAGAATTTTTTAAATTCATTCAACATGTACTCATCAATGTTATCACTCTTGAGAGCCTTCACTTTCCCGCAGACTCTTTCTCAAAAAGTGATTTAAACTCAAGAAATTTGGAGAATGTCTGGTCTTTCTTCTACGTGAAGTAGATCCAACACTTTCATGAGAAATCATCTACAAATATATCATAATTATTGTGTTTGGCAGTGGAGGCTGTTGAGAAAGGTCCACAGACATCAGAGTGGATCCTTTCGAGGACTTCATGTGCCTGATTGTCCTGATCAAAGAAGGTGGATTTATTATTTTTATAACATCATTTAACACTCCTATAGATCTTGATTCTCTTGTATGGTATTGGGCAACCTTTTCCCATGCAGACTTGATCCTTTATTAAAAAACAATATTTCAAATTCCATACATGACTCTACCCATTCAAAAGTGCATGCACATGCGGGTTCTATAACTGCATACTTGTGTATACCTTTTTAAATATGAAAAAATAAAATATTATTCTACTTTTCAAGCAGGGTTCATGGTTTTACCGACAACCCACCTAGAGGAGCCTATAGCACAACTAAATTAACTTATTTCAGGTGGTATATATACACACTTTGGGAAGGCCTAAAACAGATAAGAGAAGGGCTATCGACATTATACCCATTTTTCTCCTAGATCAAGTATGATTTCCTCGTGCCTCCTACACTCCTAGTCTCTATGGAAACGATTGTTTCCTTTGCAAAGATGTTCATCATCCTTATAGCATCTCCTTGCACTTGTTAGAGAAGTTACCTTTGTGGCTCGAACTGGATGGATCTAGAGGACGACTTCATCGGTGCTTTGGCTTGGATCAGGTTGTACCTTTCCTATACCTATTGATGATTGCCAATAAAGAATCTCATGTCTTGTTCCTAATATGTTATTGCCTCATGAATAGAAATTTATATGTTTATATATGATGATCATGGAAATTTTTAAGGATGGAAATTTATCTTAAATATTAGAAACCTTGGTGAATTTTATTAATCCATAATATGTGAACTATAAAATGTTTGGTGATATTTTAGTAAAAACATTCAAACATCTAATGATTTTATATAGTCTCTATAAAATTTGGGCGAATCATTTTTAGGAATAAATGGAAATTGGTGATTTTTTTTTTGGAAAAAGGATGCAAAATTAGCTCATCTACGAATATTAATCCCTAAAATTTTCCCTGATGATGATCTAACATATATATATGTATGCACGTTGAATTATATATCATGTATATGCTTCTCTAAATTGATTTGTAGGCATGCTTGATTCTGGAGGAAGTAGAGGGTTTGGACCCTATGGAAACATCTTCAAATGCAGGACCTTTGGGTAAGTTTCCAAGTCCACATATAATAATTCACATGTTTGACCTGCTTGCTTAACTTCTTCTTGTTGATTTTCTTGTTCTTCTCTGTTGAGGTTGTCAACCCTGACCTTATGGAACTTTTCCCACAAATAGAATTGGCGACTCCACTATGGAATACCATCAAGTATTTCCTAGAAGGGTTGTAATTCTTTAATTTAGGTTTTTGATTTGTTGTTTCTTGTTGTTTCTAGCCTTATCGACTCCTAGGTAATGTCATCAATCAGCGTGATCTCTTGGATTAGGACTGTATTTTATTTTTTCCCTAGTTTTCCATTTGTACGCTCTTCTTTTTGTATACAGAAGCATACATACACATTTTATTCCAAAGAAACCCTTGTATATGTTAGTTTCTTAAAAAATAATTGTGTATATACGCATTTCTAGAACTACAGAGTCACGTACATATTAGAAAAGTTGAATTTTTTCATTTCTATCTTTTATAGGGGTTTGGCCATGTTTACTTGTGTCTTGGGTGTTTGAATGAGGCTTGGAATAATCTTTTTAGCAGTTGTTGTCGATTATTTCCGTATCTTTGGTGAAAATCCTAAGTCAAACTAGGGTTTGTGATTTTTGAAGCTTTTTATAATTAAAATTAGGTATCATAATTTCTTTGGGAAGTGTCTAGTTGTTTTGTGTTGTTAGGACAGTTGGTTGCTCTAGAAAAGCACTTAGAACCCAATTTTCTTCATTGCTTCTTTTACATTCTAGAAGTTGGAATGTTTTGCTTTTCATTAGTTGTTTCAAAAAAGTGTTTGTGATTACAGTGTAAATGAGAGATTTCAGTTTTCTAAAATCTTTCTCTTTTCCAGAATTTCCTGTATCTCCTATACCAAATCACTTCAGTTCTTTTTGTCGCTTATTCACATTAGTCTTTTAATTTTAGGGTTTATTAATGGCTAGTGAGACTTGAGTCTCTTTCTTGTTGTTGGTCTTGAATTTGATACTCGCTTTCACTTTCTAAAACTTTTAGTCTTTAAATATTTTGAAGAAAAAGAAAACATTTTCTTTGAGTTTTTTTTCTTTGATTTTTTTACTTTCGAGACTTTTACAAAGGTGTGAATTCTTTCTTTAGCGCTAAGAGTATTTTTGCATTAGAAGTATTTCTTTCTTGGGATTTGCTTCTTGTCTCTTGATTAATTGGCTTGTGCTTTTGAGTTCAACTTTGTTTGTTTGTGAACTTCACTTGAATCTTACATTTACGTTCTGATGTACATTCGGTTAGATACATTATAGACATCATTTAGTTATTTTTGTTAGTTTTTAATGTGTGAGTGCAAAATATATATATATATTTTTTTTTTTTTTGCTTTCTTAAGTTCCTCATAGAACCTTTGTAGAAATCACTTTTCATTGAAGAAAATGAGTTGTATTTTCATGTATATAGGTTTTCTATTGATTTATTTCGTATCAAAACACCATAAATTGCATTTGTGTTTCCCAATGTCCCAATAAAAACTAATTTAAAAATTGCTTAATTAAAATGAACTAGACTTTTTATTTTTGTCATAGAAACATCAACTAGTCTAGGGTATTTAGGGCCTTGGAATAGGTGTGTGGAGAATAAACTCTTCAAGGCCACTTGAACTAAAAGTATAGAAGTTCACTAAAGAGTGGAAATCCAATCCCATTAAGTTGTCTAGGAAATCTCTTCTAACGCATGAGCTAAGCACGAAGACGTGTGAAGATAAGGAAAGAGGGATGCCCCCTTTCCTACTTTTTGGATCATGTGCCCATGACTGTTTCGCCTGGCTTATGAGTACGAATTGACCACCTTAGTTTTCCTTCCTAGGGAACACATAGGTGACTGGAGGGGGGAATTCCCGTGGTACCTGAGGCAGATGTTGCATCACTTTCATGGTACTTTTGAATGGTGTCTTTGTGAAGCTTGGGTACTTGCATTGGAAAAGGCTATTGTATGGAGGTTAGTGTAACTTCTTCTGACACCTTCGCTAGTAGGATTGGGCCCTTATCATCCCAAAATACCTTTGGTATGTCATTTTATTTTATTTCTTGTATTTTGGTGTCCGGGCCTAACCACCCGGAGCGGAAATACTTGGAAGTTTCTTATTTGGTTGTATCTTTAGGACTTTATAGTGGAGTGCTCTTTTCTCTCTGTATGTAATTGGATTTATATGGATTTGTTTTGTCACTGTTTGACCTTTGATTTTGAGTGACTGACCAACCACTCCATTGGTCTTGAAAGGCTTTTGATCTTTCTTTTGAAATTGTGGAGTTTCCTCCTTAACAGAAAAGGTTTGATTGTGCATCTCTCTTCCTTGAAAATTCATTTGAAAGTTCTCTTAAGGGAAGGATTTGTGTGTATGTTAGGTATGGGAAATATTCCCATGGAGGCCAACCAAGGGACCCCTCCAAAAGGGAATCCTTGTGATTTTCCTTTCTTTGGAAACATTGCTACCCCTTGATGGCCACTTTGAATATTCCTAGATTGAATGTTGGACTACCAGTTTTGTTGTGGTCCACTCCGAATATTCAAAATATTCTTGAAGTTTCTCAGATGAACGACTTATTTCAAGGGCATTAAATGGGTGTTAATTGTTCATCTTCTTCACAAGAGAAATTTAGGCTTCCTCTTTCTCCTCCATCTTGTAATAAGAAATCTAAAAAGAAGAGAAAGAGTAATAATATGAAGAAGAATAGTTCTCTCAATGAATCATCGACAACCTTTACTATTCATGCTGGAGATGAGCCTTTTCAGGCACTACAAGTCATGTTGGGGGGCATATGTCTAGTCACTGCAAGTCATACTAGCAATGGGTCATCTACCTCTGTGAGTCATATTTCTGATGACTCACCTGATTCTGTGAGTCAGGTTGGGGGCACAAGTCCTATCTCTCTTGGGAAAGAGTCACTAACCTCTTCAATTCATGTTGGAAACTCTCCACTAGCCACTACTAGTCATGTTAGAAATATTGAGGTTGGTCATAAACCTAGGTGTAGAATATTTAAACCTAAGTTCCCTTGTAAGATATGTAAGGGAGATCATCTTACTCATTTATGCCCTGATATTTCAGTGCTACAAAAGTTTTGTTTTGAGTCTGAAGTTTCTTCTACTCCTGAATCTATTATGCTTTCTCAACAATCTAATCAACCATTGGTTGATGAAGTGGTTGAGTTAGTGCAATATTTGTCTGATCCCACTCCTCTTTTTGGGGGCTGAAGTGCCTAAAAATAGAGTATTATTTATTTCTAGTTCATAGTCTTCTCGTTTATAAGGTATGTCAATCTCTTCGAGTGTACCCGCTCCAAGTTCTAGGAGTGTTTCCTTTGATTGGGATAATTTAGTTGAGCATTTTATTCCTTCTTTTACACCTTTCAAAATAAAGGTTAGAGTTAACTCCACCAATGTCTATCAATGTATGGTGGTTGAAGGATCCTCTGCAAGTATTATATATTCATCGACTTCGAAATATTTGGGTTCTCCACAATTGTTGGCAACTGATAGTAAGTTGTTAGCCTATGATAGAAGACCTAGCGAATCTATGGGTGTTCTTCCTAAATATCTTATTAATTTAGGTGGGAAGACTATCTTAATGGATATGGTGGTGGTTGATCACACTTTAGACTTTAATATGCTACTTGGACGTGATTATGTCTATGTTATGAATGTTGTGGTGTCTTCACTCTTTCGAGTGATGTATTTTCCTCATAACAGAAGTATTGTCACTATTTATTAGCTTTCATCTACTAATCACCATACTAATTTGAAATTAGCTCAGAATACCCCTTGATATGTTCCAAGTGTTTAAGTAGATTGTTATCTATTAGGGAAAACCCTAGCTGCAGGAAAAACCCTAAGGTAACGTCAGAACCTCTTTTAGGTTGAAACTTGGCCCTTCAACCCAGAGAGGGATCTCTCCATAAAACTCAACTACTCTATGGTCACTGTAGTAGAAGGTTTCACAATTAAGTTTGGTGGCCAGATTTAGATCATAGGATGAAATTATTTGGGTAGTTTACAAAACATACTATTGGGTATGGAGTCCATTTCTAAACAATGAGGTTACATATCTAATGAGAAAGCTATAAAAATTTTTATAGTAGCAAATAATTTGAATGCTTGAGAAATTGGAAGAAAGAGAAATTGGAATGAAACAAAGTTTAGAACTGAATGAGGCAACAAATATTAATGGATGATAAATACAAGAAAGGAACATAAATGAAATCCAATCTTAGATACTAACATTTTCAGACATGAAATCAATTTTGTATATCAAAGATGAAACTAATAAGGAACTACAACACATGAGTTTCCTACAAAATACTCATTAAAAACTATAAATATATTCAAGACTTCTCAAATATACTAGAATGCAAATATGTTTTTTGATAAAATTCCAACCTTTTTCTTTTCTTCAGAAATTGTCTTTCAATTATAGACATTACATAAACTGATCACAAGATTATAGTCTCAAACTTAATTACAAAAGCTAAAATAATAACACAATTTATCAAATAAATACATATAGAAAACTTCTTAATCCTATTTGCATCTAAAGATCATGTTGTTATTGGATTCATGGTTGGAGATAAGGATCAACAAGTCGAATTTGGTGAAGTGGCATTCATGTCAACAACTGTCCATGAGATTTTTCCTCACGAAATCCTAAAAAATAGGGTCCAGTGATCCCTTTGAAAATAAAAAACCGTGATATCTATTAGAAAACTGAGAGAGGTTTCTCTAAACTGGTCACTTTTTTACAAAATACTCTTTCATTTTTTTAAAATTCATTCACATTTGTCTGGGATATGATTTTGAAAACAATTACTAAAACAAGATTGTAAAAATCTGAAATTCTGAAAAACAACCTTTCAAATATCCTTTCAAATATTTCAAACCATAACACTTGTTAGAAAAATGATTTTAACATTGAGACTATTGGTGGGCTCTAGTATTGCAGCAATAATGTTGCAACTCCTGGGACTCCCTTCTTTACTTTATATCAACCCGGTAGTTTGTAACAAACTTGGAAGCGACGGTGCTGTATGCACAAGTACTAGCTCTTACCGCAGTTGTCCCTTGGTCAACTGGCACAAGTCCACTAGGGGCTTAAGCCAACTTCTATGAGCTCTGAGAAGAAGCTTTTTAACTGATGGATGAAAGCTAACTCAAGGGAAGCTAATATACTTGCAAAAAGAAACTGAAATGCTGAAAGGAAATGCAAACCCTAGCAAACCCTAATTTTACCAGCTAGCCCTATTGATGCAAAAAAGAGGATAAAAGCTACTGAAAGAGATGGAATTACTTCTAGGAAGGTAAAATACATGTTTCTAAACTACTTCTATTTGAATAAAACATATTTTTGTATTTTTGATTAAGTTGTCAGATTTATCATGCATGTGCTTCCACTGTTTTTGACTATGCAGAGGTGGATCGGTGAGAGAAAATGCTTGCAGGAGGTTGGGAAGGTTCCGAGAGGGCCTAAGGGGTCCCTAGCACCCTTCCTGAGAGTTTCACAAAGTTTGGCTTTCAAGAAACCACTTTCGTGAGCTTCTACAGGAAGTCTGCAAGGATTCTACAAGATGTTTTGGAACTTCTATAGGATGTCTGTAATTTTCCACAAGATGTTTAGAAATGGGATTTTGGAGAATTGATGTAGGGAAAAAGGTGGAGGAATGAGTATGGAGGTGAGATAGGGGTGTGGTGAGGTTCAGACTTGGTGGATGGAGTTGAGGAGTGGCACAGATGGTTAGTTTTTTTTCAAGGAGGGATCAAACGATGTTGCACAAAAAGATG
Organism: Pinus taeda; assembly: GCA_000404065.3. NCBI lineage: Eukaryota > Viridiplantae > Streptophyta > Pinopsida > Pinales > Pinaceae > Pinus > Pinus taeda. The sequence goes on along the minus strand of APFE030943117.1, from coordinate 53,370 downwards.
AGAATCATGGCAAAGTAAGCGAATGAGGCAAATGTAAGGTAAGGGTTCTAAGTGGAGGATGGAGCAGGTGGAGTTAATGGAGTATGGGTAAATAAAGAAGGACAGCAGGTGCTCTGCAAGTTGTTTTTCAAACTGGACAACCAAACACTTGGAAAATCAAAGACATAGTTACGTTAGTCTATTTTGACCTAGATAACAACAGAGAAATGGAACAGAAGTTTAATTGCAATGAAATCAGATGAAATAACTATGCAACTAAGCAATCATAACCCTAAGCATGAAATCAAAACTGATATCAAGTTCGGCAACTAAGAATTCAACACTACTAATTGCATGGTGAAGCAAAGACAGTGTTTTTGTTGGAAGCAATGTCACCTTTGTCCCAGCTCACGATCCCACTAAGGGAGAGGTGAGATCAGAGGTGCTTGATGGCCATTTTCTAGAGATCTTCCCTATTACTAATATATCAACTAAATCTGAACATAAAAAGCCTATCTAATCATCAACCATGACTTATGTAACCAGCAAGATGTTGATCTACTTAACAGAAATTATTTTGTAAAGACATAAAAACAAATAACAATACATAAAGGAAGCCTTGGCACTTGGGTTGGGCCCAAACCCAAGAGCTATAGGCTCCTAAAGAAACTTAGAACTGATGCCAAATAAAGTTGCTTTCCATTACTCAAAAATAGCCATGTTCATAAGAAAGTTATACAACAGCAGCTATGAAAATGAGCTGAGAAAATAGCAGCACTATAGTGCAAAGTACAACAGTCCAAAAAGTAAACTACGAAGGCTGAAGGCCTTCCTATTTATACCTATGAGGGGCCTCAACAACCCTCCTTAAATCAAGGGGCTTGGCTACTCCAACTGCCAGTAAACAGTCACTTTTCACCAAGCTGCTCGGCTGCCTTTAGGATTCGTTTTGGTGGCCTGCTAAGCTCCGGGTTGAGGGTGGAGATTTCGAGGAAGGGATATTTAATTCAAGGGACATCCTTCCTACGAATCTTCACCCTTGTTCCTTCATGCTTGGCTATCATCTGGCTCATAATTGCTTGGCTTTGTTCCAAAATTTCTCCAAAAACCTTAAATAACCACGTATTAGCTTTCTTGGTAAAGTGACCACCCTCATTCGTTCAACTAACATAAACATACCCAAAAAACATGCATAAACTATGAAAAATGGTGGATTGTTCAAGAACATCTAGGCAAAATGAGCCCAATAAGTTACCCAATTCCGGGGCTCATCATCACCCCCCTGCTAAATGGGTTGCTCTTCCTCGAGCAACTAATCCAACTCATCATCCTTTATAGCTTTGACCGCCTCCCTCACATCCCAGGCCTCTAAAGTGATATCTTCTTCACCGTCATGAAATCCTGCTTTGCTTTCCACTTCTTCCCACTGCCTGTGTTCCTCCTCTTCTTTGACTCCCTCCAACAACCCCAAAAGCAACGGAGGACTAAATTTTAGGCCGATCCAGTTGGCGTGAAGATTCTGCATGGATTGTTTGTAGAGGGGTACTCTTGCCAAGGCCTCTATCATCCTTGTTGGGGTGTAGTATTCTCTAATTTTTAGGCTGTGGGGCAGTGTGTTCCACCTCTGGGTGCAGGCATGAACACAGTCATCCCCCAACAACCTCTCCATGTCCTGAAAATGGGCTATGGCTTGGGCTTAACGGTTGATGTAATCTGGTAGGGCCTGAGAGTTATTTTCCAAGTGCTGGTGGGTGTATATCAATGCTGAGGGGTCCTCTGGCTCTGCTCTGATCATTAGTGGTTTGTTCAATTCCCTGTCCATAACATTTCGAACCTCTGCTGCTTTCTTTTCTTCATGATTTAGCCAAGAGGCCATGGCCATAAGTTGCACGTCCCCTACCGCAGCATTGGGGTCCCACAAGTTCATGTTGGGAAGGGCCAAGTTGTGTAGGTAAAACTCTAATAGCTTGGCCTTGTATTCTGATGAGCTGCTGTCACATAGAGCCATGAATTGATAGTAGTTTTTAAATGGAGTAATGCCCCTTTGGGCCAAGGTGTTGATCTGAAACTGAAACCACTAATCCTTAAGGTAGAGAGTGTATGATTTGGCAGGTTGCCTATGCTACAGAGCTTCCATCACCCAGCTCGCCATGCAGGCCAGTTGGGTCTCCTTTTCTTGCACCTGTTGTTTTAGAGACTGTATCTGTTGTGCTGCTTGCAATTCCTTTTCCTATAGTTGCCTAGTCAGCGCCTCAATCTCAGCCTACAACCCATCTCTCTTCTTCTGTTCATCAGTGGTTTCTCTGTATGTTGTGGGATCCTCCTGTTGCTGTCGTTCTCCCAAGTTGTGGGGCCCATCTTCCATAAAGTGTCCCTATAACTGTAGTTGTTGTTTGAGCAGCTCATTTTCTTCCTGTAGTTTGGCCCGCTGGCTACTTTCTACATGTCGTACCAAAGCCAATTATTTCCTTGCCTCTTTGAGCTATTCCTCCAAGGGACCTATATCTGCCACACCCTTGGACTTGGCGATTTTCATCCAAGTGTGGGTCCTCACTCTCTCTTCCTCCAGTGCAAAGAAGAGCGGCACTGCAAATTTTTGGGGGATTATCCTTCCCGCCTCTAGCAAGTTATAGTAAGAGCCCAGGTTGGGCTGGGGGATTAGTTCCTCAATTTTCTCAGTCTTTTCCTCCTCCTAGGATGATGTAGCTGCCTTTTCTTCCAACTCTTTGGTCTCCTTAAGCCTAGCCAGCTTTTCCTGTAGAATTGTTTCAGCATCCTGTAGAGAGCTTTTTGTGTCCAACATTTTAACCTTTTCCTTCCAGGTGGACGTCTTCGGGCTTCCACGTTCATAGAAGATGGATGCCTTTGGAGGAGACCTTTCCTGTTGTTTAATTGGGGTGTCCACAATCGTAATTGGTTCTTTTGACTGTGACTGGGGTCTACCAGTTTTTATGTGCATGCTTCTTCTTGCCTTAAAATACATAGAAGGCTCCCTTTTCCTCTTCCCTTTTTGCTCTGGGGTTGTGCTTAAGGCAGCCAGCACCGTTGCTGCCTCCCTGGCCAAAATCTCAGGGGACTTCTCCTTCTTCGGCTCTATTTTTGAGCTTCCTGTGGAAGTTGTTTCCAGACTTCCTATAGAAGCTATTCCTAGACTTCCTGTAGAAGTTGTTTCCAGACTTCCTGTAGAAACTATTGCAACCTGTTTAGTTGAATGGGTCTTTCCTTTTAACTCTTGTTTGGTTGCCTTGGTTGTGCCCTTTTTGGTTGGGATTTTTCAGTCCTTTCCACTCTATTCTGCAGTCGTTTCTCCCTGGGTGTTTGTGCCATTGGTCCTTCCATAGTTTTAGGTTCAGCAACTTGGCCTTTTTCTTGTTTCTCTTCTGTTCTTTCTGTGGTGGTCTGTCCTGTGTTTCCTTACCACTGGATTTCTCTCTTGCCTCAGTGTGTTCCATTTCTTCATTACTGGATGAGGTGAGTTCCTCGGCCGAAATCCTTATATCGTCATCTTTGGACATGTTGCGGAAAATTTCTCAGGAGAGGGGGACAATGTAAGTATGGAGGGCATCCTCCACCCGGAGCTTGATGAGCCCATGATGGGCTACCTGATCCGGTGTCCCTTTCTTCAATTTTGTGCCACATTCAATCAATGATTGGAAGAGAAAATAGGGGATGCTTAACTTCTGCTCTGGGGGTAAATCCAACCCATGCCTTAGTTCTTTTAGCAACTGGAAATGATAGCCGTAAACAATATTGAACCGCCCCTCACAAGTAATGTATTTCATAATTTGGAGACTCGCTTCACTCCACAGAGGATGTAAACTGGCCCTCCTTACCTCGTTCTTATCTTCTACAAACTGTTCGTTTGGTAGGAAGAATTCTTTCTTGGCTTTTTGGTCTAATGCTCTCTCCTCCTTGCTCCAGGGTATCCCCAATGGCAGTTCAGTGACTCGACTAATGAGTTTAGGGGTAAGCTTTAAGGTCAACCCTCTGAAATTAACAGTGGCTAGTGTCTTTGATTTAGGTTGCAAGGACATCAAGAATTCTTTCATTATTTCATCATCATGTCCTTGAATTTTGTCAGAAAATGCCATCCAGTTGGTATGGGTGAAGAGGTCCACTACTGCGGGATGTTCATGCAATTCCTTGGAATCCGAGGGTTCCTTCCTGATAAACACTCCTGACATGGTGAGAGCTCTGTTTTAATGCTCTGAGCAGAAATGGAGTGCTGTTTTATGTTTTCCTCCTTTGAACTTCGAGAAAGGGTCTCTCAGGTGTTTATATTTTAACTTCGCACTAATTCCCTGGTTCTAATGCTTTTGCTGCCCAAACTCGATTGTCAATGTATGGAGGGGGAAGTTTTGTTTCCACAGACTGGGTACAACACTTCAATTTTTTACTCCCAGTATACATGCAACTTCAAATTTTTATACACAGTCTAGCCCTCTCGGTGCTTTATCTTTTCTACAGGAGAAATTTTTCACAAGAACCTTGGAGGAGAATGTTGACATAGAACCGTCTGAGAAATTCAGTGTAATTACACAGGAAAACTGTTATTCTTGACCCACAGGCAGACTTGTCTCTAATATCCCTACTTCAGAAAATTCAATTCACCACCTTTCGAAATATACCATGCAGGGGAAAGTGTTTTTCGAGCCTACCTCTCTCGGAACTCCAAATTTGTCAAAGGAAAGCTCAGGTTTCTCTGTTCCAGGGGGTTGTGCCGTATTTCCTGTATAACTTCTTCCTGTAGGATGCTTGCCGGCTTCTGTAGGATGTTACTACGCTTCTGAATGAGCTTAGGACACAGGAGAACTTTGAAACAGGCCGAAAAGCTCGGAGGAGGATGAATAGTTAGGATGAGTACTTCGGCCAGGACGTTGCAAATGTGAATGAACAGTGGGTGTGAGAGTTTTTCAGCGAAGCATTTTGAACTGCGATGAAATTTGTGGCGAGGGGGTGAGGTGGCCATCATCATGGTCATCATTCTCATGTGTGTCCCTGGGCGCCATTACCTCCCCTCTGCCATTAACCGCCGCCACCACTGTCAATCCGCCGATTTTCACCGACTGGACACTCCACACGTGTCGACTACACGGCTTGTTGGCGAGTCTGAACGTAACTGAGCTCGTTCAGATCCCACGAAGTAGTGTAACTAGCTAAGGGTGGCCAGTTGACTGACCACCGAATTCGTTCAATCCAACCATTTTCATAGGCATGCAGTTTTTCGAAATATGGTTTATGTAATTGACGAATAAATTTAGAAACTTACCTGCATGACCGTGGATGCATTATACAGACTTTGGTCTTGGAACTACTGCCTCGTGCACGGGTGCTAGAGCCCATTATTTTATTTGTTGAAACTACATGCATGGCTTTGGAACCCGATCTTTCAATGATAAACGCTGCATGCACAGGTTCTGTCTGATCTCAGTTGTCGAGGAGGTGTTCACGTTCAAGATGAGCCCTTTTTTCATGTTCCCTATGTGGATTTCAGTTGCCCCTACCTCCAGAGTATGTGCTCCAGAGGGATAAGCTGCTACAGGATTCCTGTAAGATGTCCTGTAGCTGCTTCTCCTCCTAGGATGTAGGGTAAACGAGCAGGGCCATTTTGCGGACAAGGACTTTCTGCGTTGATGAAGAGTCTAGATGGAGCTTGAACAGGTAGAGTGTGCGAGCCTTTGCTACTTGTTTTGTCACTTGGAAAAGTTTTTTTCAATATGAGGAAAACAGGGCTCTTTGTATGACTGTGCAGGAACACATAACCAGGTGGGTGACAGAGGTGTCCATAGATGGAACAAGGCGCCACATGGTGTTGGATTGAATAGAGGTGTGGTTGTAGGCCTAACAAACTGATCCCAACCATCAGATTCCCTTTCAAACTTGAATTTGGCTCGTCCGAAGGTTCTACAGGATGTTTCCTATAGAAATTTAAGACTTCCTGTAGAAAATCCTGGAACTTCCTGTAGAAAGCCTAGAACTTCCTCTAGAAGACCCAATCTTGACCCAAATGTGACCAAATCCTTGGAGAGGTGAGTGGCCATGGAGGGGGTGTCTGAAGGGATGTCCTGGAGCCTGGTACGGACCCCTATCCTCATTTTGAGCACCCCTCTTTTCTTGCAATGTATTCCCTGCAACCTGCAATTACTTCACAAAGATTAGTCCTATTTTCTTTTTTCTTTTTTCTTGTTTTTTTTCTTTCTCTTTTTTCTCTCTCTTTTTTTTTTTTTGATGAGACAACTAGCGCGCCTCAATGAGGTTTTCACCCTTGTTGTCTGCCCTGGGCACCTCAAAGAGGTTTTCACCCAAGGATCTTTTTATTCCACATTTTTTTATTTCTCTAGAGACGGCTGGGGCACCTCCATGAGGTTTTCACCCTCACTGTCTACCCTGGGCACCTCAGAAAGGTTTTCACCCAAGGATCTTTTTATTTCTGTTTTTTTTTTTTTTGATGATCAAAGTGTGGGTGGAATAGGGGCAGAGCTCTGCTCCACTTCCAACACAGATTTTTCCAAAGTTTCAACAAACTCCCACCTCGAAAGAGGTTTCCTGTAGATTTTCAATCGATGCCCATTGACAAGCATGGGGATGGTTTCTTCATAAATGGTCCTGATAAGAACTGAACCATTGTCATTACATTTCTCCAATACATATGGTCCTAGCCATCTTGTCCTCAGCTTCCCTTTGAAATCCTTGTACCTTGAGTCATATAGTAGTGCCCAATCTCCTGGCTGTAATTGCTTTTCATTGAGGTGCCGGTCATGCCATATCTTCCGTTGGTTTTGAACTGCATCTGAGTGGAGGCAGGCCTGCATTCTCTGTTCATCTAATCCACTCAGCTACAATAATCTTTCATGTTGAGCATAGCTAAGATCTATGTCTAGCTGAGCTGCCACCCTCAATGTGTTGTACTCAAACTCTATGGACAGCAAAGCTTTCGTCCCGTAGACCAGCTCATAAGGGGTGAAACCTGTTGTAGTTTTCCAAGTGATGTTGTAGGCCCAGGTGGCCTCAACTAGGCGATCTGCCCAATCCTTTCTGTTGCTGTTCAACACCTTAGTCAGAATCTCCTCCAATGCTCTATTAGTGACTTCCACCTGCCCATTTTCTTGTGGATGATAGGGGATGGAAGTTATGTGCTTGATCTTGTGATGAGCAAGCAGATATTCAATCAAGTTAGAGGTGAACTGGCTTCCTTGATCGGTGACTAACTCTCTTGGGTAGCCAAACTTGTAGAAGATATTTTCCCTTAAAAACTCAGCTACTTTCTCTTCTGTCGTTGCCTTGATTGCCTTTGTTTCTACCCACTTTGTCAGGTAGTTGGTGCACACAATGATGTAAGACCTCTACTTTGAAGGAGGATTGATAGGACCCACAAAATCCATGCCCCACTTCTGAAATGGCTCGAAGGTCACTTGAGGTTGGAGGGGAATTTCATCCCTTGGAGTCGGTTTCCCCATCCTCTGACATCGGTCACATTGGCGGATGTATCTTCTAATATCTTGATGAAGAGTAGGTCAACAGTAGCCTGCTTGTAGAATTTTGAAGGGAGTCCTTTTCGCTGCAAAGTGGCCTCCACAGGGTCCATCGTGACAGGTTAGGAGGATGTCAAAGACTTCCTCTTCCCTAACATAATGCCTCAAGATCTGATCCAGGCCAAGTTTAAACTGGTTGCCCCCGATCCAAGTGAATGGGGCACTCTTCCTCACGATTTTTCTCTTCTCCTTTGAGGATAGATGCAGAGGGAACTGTGCTAAGACCAAGTAATTTGCTATATTAGCAAACCATGGAGAGAGTACTAAGATAGCAAACAAGTGTTCATCCGGCATCTGGTCATCCACTGTCCCTTCCTCACCTGCAGGCAAATCCAATCTAGATAGGAAGTCAGCAACAACATTTTCCTTACCTGGCTTGTCAACAATAGTCAAATCAAATTGTTGCAACAAAAGTAACCATCTAATGATACAATCACTTACATCAGGCTTATCCATTAAATATCTAATTGCAACATGATCCATGTGTACGAATGTTTGATAACCAGTGATGTAGTGTCTGAACTTGTTTAGGGAATGGACTACGGCCAGGAACTCCTTCTCGGTTACAGTATAGTTCATCTCTACCTTGGACAGGTTTTTGCTAACAAAGTATATGGCATATGGAAGTTTCTCCTCAACTTGTCTTAAGGCTGCCCCTATGGCTTTGTTCGAAGCATTAGTGTGGATGTGGAATGGTAGGGCCCAGTTTGGACCTCTCAAGATTGGGGCGGACACCAACTTATCTTTCAACTCATCTAGAGCCCCTTAGCAATAATCAATCCATTTAAACTCAAAATCTTTCCCTAAGAGGCTAAACGATGGCAAAGCTAGCTTACTGAAATCCTTAATGAACCTTCTATAATACCCGGCCAAGCCTAGAAAACTCCAAACATCTCTGACCTTTTGAGGAGGTGGAACCTTTTGGATGATAGCGATCTTGTTAGGATCCACCTGTAATCCTTGCTGAGAAATGGTATGACCTAGCTAGTCCCTTCAGTCATCAGGAATTCACATTTTTCGGGACTGAGGGATAGGTTCGTCTCAATACACTTGGCTAAAACTTTTCCCAGGTTAGTCAATGCTTCTTGGAAGTTGGACCCATAAGGAGTAAAGTCATCCATATAGATTCCCACCAAATCATGAACCATTTCAGCAAATATGCTCAATACTACTCTCTAGAAAGTGGCAGGAGCATTGCACAACCAAAGGGAAGGACCCGGTAGGCAAAGGTACCCCATGGACAAGTGAAGGTGGTTTTATCTTGGTCCTTCGAGCCGATTTGGATCTGGTTATACCCGCTAAACCCATCTAGGAAAGAAAAGAACTTCTTCCCTGCTAGTCCATCCAACACTCAGTCTATGAAAGGCAAAGGGAAATGGTCCTCCTTTGTGGCTTTGTTAAGTTCTCAGTAGTCTACACAAATTCTCAACTTCCCATTTTTCTTGGGCACAAGCACTAGAGGTGAGACCCACTCACTGTCAGAGATGGGGTAGATGAATCCTGCATCCAACAACTTTTGCAATTCTTCTTTGACGATGTCTTTAAGGGCTGGATTCATTCTCCTCTGAGGCTACCTAACTGGTTTACAATCCTCTTTAATGTAGATGTGATGGGTACAGACTGACGGGTGGACTCCTTTCATCTCCTTATAGCTCCAAGCGAGAGCATCCAAATGGTTGTTCAATAAGCTACACAGCTCCTCCTGGGAGGGAGATAAGGAGGAGCTGATCTTTAAGGTTCTTTCAGGGCCAAATTCCACATTCTTAACTCTAGGAGAGGTCAGATCAGTCACACAGAGGTCCACTAAAGCACTGGCTTGGGTATCTTCCACCAACTCTTCTAATGCCAGTACACTGGGAGGTGGATTTTGAATCAAATTCTCAATCAAGTCATCCTCGGTTTGAGGGCCTCCTTTGGTGGCTTCTATTGTGCACAAAGGTGCAGAGTAGACCTTATCCTCATCTCCCTCTTCCAACCAGAGTGGTAATTCATGGTCTAGCAGAGGTTGTGCAGGAGGATAGAGGACTCACTACTTAGACATAGGCCCATTCTTGATGGTCATGCTTCTAGCTCGACAACTGATGTAAGCATCTGCAGTAGCTAGCCAAGGCCTACCCAAAATGAGGGGGTATCCAGTGAGTTTTGGTTTTGGCTGAAGGGCGAATAAGTCCACAGGGTACTTCCAAGAGTCAACAGAGACCAGGACATCTTCCACAATCCCTTCGGGAGTCACGGTGGAGCGGTCTATTAATTGCAGTACTGTCGAGGTCTTCCTCAAGGAACTCTGAAGGTTGAGTTTAGGCATAGTATCCCTGCTCATCACATTAATGGCAGCCCATAGATCAATCAAGGTGTGGGGGATTATGGTGCCATTAATGTGGACATCAACTACAGGACTCCCAGGGTCCAAATATTCTGGACAGATTACTTGCCCCAACATCAAATCGGACAGTTGTCCTATGACATTAATAGTCTGGGCATCTCTCTTGCGCCTGCCTGGGTGCCTGAAACACTTCTCCTTGATCAATTTTTTTTATATCGGTACATCTTTTAGGGCTTGGAGAAGCGGTATTTTCACACACAACTGCTTAAGTTCTCCCAGAAGATCAGTCTCCTCTAGGTTTGGTTGCATGGTTGCTATTAGTTGCTTAGGAAAGGGTGGAATGGCTTTGGGTTCACTTTCCTGTTTTTCTTCCTCATCCTCTGGGGAAGGAAGTGGGTGATCTGGAAGGACATTCCCAGATCGTAGGTTGATCTCCTGGATCTCCACAGCATAGGTAGGACATGTTGTCTCCCCAGTGTATACCTATTGGGCCTGTCTGTCGTTGGAGTTCGAGTTCGGTTGGGCAGGCATCTAGGGTTGTCTTGGAGGAGCAGGAGGTAATGGTTGTGGCTGAGTAAATGGTGGAGGCAAAATGGTGAGAAGAGAGTTGTATTGGGGCCTCCACCCCTGTTGAAGTGCATTCCACTGAGGTTGTGGCTGGACATGAGAGGGAAACGAATGAGCAGGAGGTTGAGTATGGTATTAAAATGGATAAGACCACAAAGGAGGTGTGGACCATGAAGGATTGGCAGGGGGACCTTAAGAAGGTATGTGAGCAGATTGATTGGGGCTATAATAAGCTTGGGATGTCCCTTGCATCCCCTGCTGGTAAGGTCTGGGCCCATGCGGCCTCCTTTGGTTGAGAAAGTAGAGAGGTTCAGCAGTTGCCTTGGTCCCTAGGTACATGGCTTTAAATCCGAGTAAGGTTGGGCATTGGTTTGTCGGGTGGTCTTCCTCACAAATGAAGCGAACCTCTATTGAGTGCAATGGACACTCGTTCTTAGGGTGCTTCATCGTACATATGGGACAGAAAATGGCAAAATCCCTTTCAGCTTCCTCTTTCTTTTGTTGAATTCAGAAAGTATCAAGTTGCATGGCAATGGTTTGTCTCATCTCACTTTTGATGTCTTCCATCTGATTAGCAAACTCATGTTTGGAGAAGGTGGTACTAGCTGAAACTGGATTCCCCCTACCTCTTTTCTGGGCTGCCCTAGAATGGTTTCTAAACACAGTCTTTATGTCTTCATAAGGTAGTTGGTAGATATCCCCTCCCACTAGCAAATGAAGGGTATCTAGAAGGCCTTCGGGGACTCCTCGGAGCAGAACCAGCTTCAAAGCTTCAGGGTCAAGTGTACACCTATCCCATTTATAACTAAGCTGGAACCTTTCCTTGTAGTCTTCTAAAGACTCATCATTTCCCATGGTCATCCGAAAGATCTCTCCCTTTGTTTCCTTTGACCTACAGTTGTCCCGGTATTTGTTGTTAAAGGCTTGTTGCAGTTGAGCCCAAGTGGTGATACTGTTTCCAAGTAGCCCCATGAACCAGCGTAGTGTTGCATCCTTGAGGGTAGAAGGAAAGAGCTTCAACTTTTTCTCGTATTCGGCATAGTCATAATTTCGACAAAGGACAACAAACTCAAACAGGAAGGTATCTGGGTCTTCAGTGGTCAATCCATGGAAGTGAGGTAAGGCTGAGGGACTTATTTTCTTCATTTTCATGTCCCCATTGGCCTCTCGGATGGGAAAGGCACCTTCTATTCTCTCGTTATCTCCTATACCATTTTTGTGTTCAGCCATGGTCTCAAGAGGAATGTTCTCTTGCTCTTCTTCTGTTATAGGAACTTCGTATATCTCAGGGGGTTCACCTATAGGTTCTTCTAGATCATGGCCACCAAAGAAGAGCGAAGGGTGACTCAGTGATGTGGTGGGGGTGTTGGGTAGGAATTTTCCGGTATTGTCTCTGTTCCTACGAGGCATGAAATGAAAGATTTTTGGCTGCTTTTTTTTTCTGCTTGTACCTACAAAACTGAAAATAGATTGAATTGCAACTAACTAAAATCTACCTTGCTGAAATGAAAATGCGGAATTGAAATGAAAGAAGGAAAGAAATAATCTATTTTGCTGAAGTGAAATTGCAGGAATGAAATGCTAGGCTACACTTGCGAAATTGAAATTGTGGAATTGAAATGCTACTCTACACTTGCAAAATGGAAATGCTACTCTACGCTTGCAGAAGTGAAATGTTAGTCTAGGAAAGTAGGAAATGTCTAGTCTATTTTTGCGGAAATGAAATTGCAGGATGGAAATGAAATAAACTACTGAGCAGAAGGTTGTGGTAGAAAATAGAAGAAAAGTAGCAATCACAAATACTCTGACGCTTCCACGACAATGGCGCCAAAAAGAATGGTGGGCTCCAATATTGCAGCAATAATGCTGCAACTCCTGGGACTCCCTTCTTTACTTTATATCAACCCGGTAGTTCGTAACAAACTTGGAAGCGACGATGTTGTATGCACAAGTACTAGCTCTTGCCGCAACTATCACTTGGTCAACTGGCACAAGTCCGCTAGGGGCTTAAGCCAACTTCTATGAGCTCTGAGAAGAAGCTTTTTAACTGATGGACAAAAGCTAACTCAAGGGAAGCTAATCTACTTGCAAAAAGAAACTGAAATGCTGAAAGGAAATGCAAACCCTAGCAAACCCTAATTTTACTAGCTAGCCCTATTGATGCGAAAAAGAGAATGCAAGCTACTGAAAGAGATGCCATTACTTCTAGGAAGGTAAAATACATGTGTCTAAACTACTTCTATCTAAGGAAAACATCTTTCTGTATTTTTGATTAAGTTGCAGATTTATCATGCATGTGCTTTCACTGTTTTTGACTGTGCATAGGTGGATCGGTGAGAGAAAATGCTTGCAGGAGGTTGGGAAGGTTCAGAGAGGGCCTAAGGGGTCCCTATCACCCTTCCTAAGAGTTTCACAGAGTTTGGCTTTCAAGAAACTGCTTTCGTGAGCTTCTACAGGAAGTCTGCAGGGGTTCTACAGGATGTTTTGGAACTTCTATAGGATGTCTGTAATTTTCTACAAGATGTTTAGAAATGGGATTTTGGAGAATTGATGGAGGGTAAAAGGTGGAGGAATGAGTATGGAGGTGACATAGGGGTGTGGTGAGGTTCAGGACTTGGTGGATGGAGTTGAGGAGTGGCACAGATGGTTAGATTTTTTTCGAGGGATGAAACGATGTTGCACAAAAAGATGAGAATCATGGCAAAGTAAGCGAATGAGGCAAATGTAAGGTAAGGGTTCTAAGTGGAGGATAGAGCAGGTGGAGTTGATGGAGTATGGACAAATAAATAAGGACAATAGGTGCTCTGTAAGTTGTTTTTCAAACTGGACAACCAAACACTTGGAAAATCAAAGACCTAGTTACGTTAGTCTATTTTGACCTAGATAACAACAGAGAAATGGAACGGAAGTTCAATTACAATGAAATCAGATGAAATAACTATGCAACTAAGCAATCATAACCCTAAGCATTCAATCAAAATTGATATCAAGTTCGGCAACTAAGAATCCAACACTACTAATTGCATGGTGAAGCAAAGACAGTGTTTTTGTTGGCAGCAATGTCACATTTGTCCCAGCTCACGATCCCACTGAGGGAGAGGTGATATCAGAGGTGCTTGATGGCCTTTTTCTGGAGATCTTCCCTATTACTAATCTATCAATTAAATCTGAACATAAAAAGTCTATCTAATCATCAACCATGACCTATGTAACCAGCAAGATGTTGATCTAATTAACAGAAATTATTTTGCAAAGACATAAAAACAAATAACAATACATAAAGGAATCCTTGGCACTTGGGTTGATCCCAACCCTAGGAGCTGCAGGCTCCTAAAGAAACTTAGAACTGATGCCAAATAAAGTTGCTTTCCATTACTCAAAAATAGCCATGTTCATAAGAAAGTTATACAACAACAGCTACGAAATGAGTTGAGAAAATAGCAGCACTATAGTGAAAAATACAACAGTTCAAAAAGTAAACTACGAAGGCTGAAAGCCTTCCTATTTATGCCTACGAGGGGCCTCAACAACCCTCCTTAACTCAAGGGGCTCGGCTGCTCCAACTGCCATTAAAAAGTCACTTTTCACCAAGCTGCTCGACTGCTCCAACTGCCAGTAAAAAGTCACTTTTCACCAAGCTGCTCGGCTACCTTTAAGATTCATTTTGGTGGCCTGCTGAGCTCCGAGTTGAGGGTGGAGATTTAAAGGAAGGGATATTTAATGCTAGAGACATCCTTCCTACGAATCCTCACCCTTGTTCCTTCATGCTTGGTTGTCATATGACTCATAATTGCTTGGCTTTGTTCTAAAATTTGTCCAAAAACCTGAAATAACCATGTATTAGCCTTGTTGGTAAAGTGACCACCCTCATTCGTTCAACTAACATAAACATACTCAAAAAACATACATAAACTATGAAAAATGGTGGATCGTTCAAGAACAACTAGGCAAAATGAGCCCAATAAGTTACCCAATTCCGGGGCTCATCAACTATCAGAATTTTCTAAAAACAGTTTTAAAAACATAGTTAATGTAATAGAAGTTGGCTCCATGAGGATGTTGTCGATCATAAATGGCAGGAAGAACCCCATAGACTAGATACTTGATCCATTGGGTGACTCCCAACCAGTAACCCTGGAACTTGTAAACTATACCACATTTCTGCACACTACAAACTAAAAAATGAAATTAAAAATTGCTACAAAACATGCTCAAGGTGTTGATCTTATTGACACACCCACCTATCCTAAACTTCTGAAATAATTGCTCAATCAAATAATACAAAAATTCCAATGAAACCATTCCAGTAGTTGCTCAAATACTGTGGCTTTTTTATTATGCGTTCAACAAAACCAAAACTAGATAGTATAGTGGTGAAGGCAACTCATGAAGTAATTTGTATCCACATCAAAAAAATGTCTGAAAATTCAAACTAAAAAAACCCTATATGTAGTCAACTACAGGATCATAAAAATGATTTATCTGATGACCTTGAAGGTATTGAATGCCTAGATAATCATGGTTGAATTTCTCATATATGTTTCCTATTTCAAATTCATAATTCAAAACAAAAAATTTCCCACTCTCAATAACAGAGGGAAGCAAAATGTCTTTTCATTTTTGTTGAGAAGAAATTACAAAAGAATGATCTTGATATGGTAAAATTTCATGATCCTCTAAGATTACAAGCTCTATCTAAATTTCCTTGGAATACTCTTCTAAGAATTGAATCTTTTCTTCTGTGCTACATTTGCATGATATTAAATAAGAGGACAAAAATGCAGAAAATTTTTTATCCACTTCACCATCAATATACCCATCACCATTCTCTAAAACCTTGAATGGAAACATGATCTACTACAAATTCTTATTTCTTCAACCATGTTTCCAAGAAGATAACCATATATATATATATAATATATATATATATATATATATATATACAGATATATATACATATATACATACATATATACATACATATATTTTTTTATGGATGTTATGGACTTTCTAGACAAACATTGAATCCAATTTTTGCTCTTCCCCTTGAATGAATCATAAAATAACCTCATGTATACATCTTCAGTACACTTGACTTTAAGAAGATCAATAAAGTCACGAGAATTTGAAATATGTTTCAAAGTCAGGCTCAAACCATCACCACTAAATTTTGGTTCATTTCTCAGAAAATATTCATCTTTGGGTAGATGATTCAGAAAACCAGGAAAAATTGTAAATCTAAACTTGCATACCTTGAAACAATAGTAACAGCGTATGACTTCTTCATTGGCCTAGTGAAATAACCATTGAATCATCTGAGCTATGAATCCTTCTAGCAATGGATTCTCCATGGAATTTTCTAACTCTCAATTCTTGAAAATGAAGTCGCCTGAGTAAACACCTTGCAACCAAAACTGAAATCCAATTCTTTGTTTTCCCTTAGATATTTGATATTTTTCATTCTCCCAGGGATGATTTGACATGAAATGTTGCGTCCCCAGAAATGGCGCCAAAATGTTATCTCTTAGGGAAAACCCTAGCTGTGGGAAAAACCTTAGGTAACCTTCGAAGCTCTTTTAGGTTGAAAGGTGGCCCTTCAACCCGGAGAGGGATCTCTCTGTAAAACTCAACTACTCTATCGTCACTGTAGTAGAAGGTTTCAAAATTGAGTTTGGTGGTCATATTTAGATCATAGGATGAAGTAGGTTAGGAAATTTACAAAACATACCATTGGGCATGGAGTCCATTTCTAAAAAAGTGAGGTTATATATCTAATAAGTAAGCTATATAAAGCATGATAGCAACAAACCCTTTGATTGTTTGAGAAATTGGAAGAAAGAGAAACTGGAATGAAACAAATTTTATAACTGACTGAGGCAACAAATATTAATGGTTGATAAATACAAGAAAGGAGCATTAGTGAAATCCAATCTTAAATAGTAACGTTTTCAGACATGAAAGGAAGTTTGTATAACAAAGATGAAACTGGCAGAACTACAACACATAAGTTTCCTACAAAATGCTCATTAAAAATTGTAAGTATATTCAAGACTACTCAAATATACCAGAATGAAAATATGTTTTTTGATAAAATTCCAACCTTTTTCTTTTCTTCAGAAATTGTTTTTATAAACATTACATAAACTAATCACGAGATTATAGTCTTAAACTTAATTACAAAATCTAAAAGCAATAACTTACTTTATCAAATGCATGCATATAGAAAACTTCTTAATCCTATCTGCATCTAAATTTCATGTTGTTTATGGATTCATGGCTGGAGATAAGGATAAGCAAGTAAAATTTGGTGAGGTGTCATCCAAGTCAACTACTGTCCATGAGCTATTTCCTCATGAAATCCTGAAAAATAGGGTCTAGTGATCCCTTTGAAAATACAAAAATGTGATATATGTTAGAACACCGAGAGAATTTTTTCTAAATGGGTCCATTCTAGACATAAACTTCTTTCGATTTTGTAAAATTTGTTCTCTTTTATCCAAGATATGATTTTGAAAACAATTACTAAATCATGATTGTAAAATTTTGAAAAACAACCTTTAAAATATCATTTCCAATATTTCAAACCATAACACATATTAGAAAACTGGGAAAGGTTTTTCTAAATGGGTCCATTTCGGACAAAAATCTCTTTCAGTTTCATAAAATTTGTTTTCATTTGTCTGGAAATCATTCTTGAAATTACTGTGTTGTATAAGAAAAATAGAGTTTTTAACTGACCATTTTTACAAAAAAACGTTGATAAGACCATTGTTAGCGTATTCATGTTAATAATTTTTCTACAACTGATAAATGATGATAACCCCATTATCAATGCATTGTTCTAAAGAAAAATTGTGAAACCATCAATAAGATGATAATCTCACTGACAATGATTTCCCTATTTATTATAAATAAAATGTTGAGACTGAAACTGTCAACATTTTCTAAAATTAAAAAAAATAAAACATAGTTAATGTGATAAAATAGACTTTGCCCTGCCGCTGGTGAACTATGTGGCATTATATCCTCAATGCTCAATTTCTTCTGATAAGTATCCTTTGAACTATTACTTTCCTTCTAGGGACTTGGTCCCGACAATTGATTGAGTGATTTCTCATATAGGGGCATGCGATCCCTTGTTTCCCTCTTTTGACCATTTTGGTTCTCATGATTTCTTGGATGTTGAGTTTCCTTCACAAGAGGAAATTTTTGAATCCATTATTTTTAGCTACCAAAGGAGTCTTTGGCCTGAGTCCCGCAAGGGGCTTTCCCTGAAGAACTATTATACGTAAGTCAAAAGGCTGTGTGGTTCCTTGTGCCATGTTGTATATATAAGGTATGCATTTTCAAGTTTTTTACTCTATAACATAAGCTTTTATCTGAAGTTTATATGTGGGATGTATTAACTTCTTGCCTAGTGTTCCTAATTATGTCTACAAAACTTTGAATATTTCTCCTTTGGGAATTTTCATAGTTGATCCGCTCTGATAGGTATTGGTTCTCGAAACTGGCATATAGGTTAGGTTTACCACCTTCGTTGTGCATTTATCAGTTTCCTTTTTCGTTTTGGCCTTAGGATCGACCCCACCAAGATGTGACACGGAACCTTCTTGCTGCTCAGAAGTGTCATAGCTTGTGTGGTAGTGCCTACCTTATCATGGGTGCCCTATATAATACCTTGTTTGTCACTTGGAACCCATGCTGAAATTTTGTTCTTAGGCTTAGGAGTCCTCTTTAGTCCCTCCATGACTTTGTGTTGAATCCTCATTCTTCTTCTTCTCCATTATTTTCTGGATTTATACCCTAGAGGCTCCCATGTGTTATGTTGTACTACTGCATTTCATTTTAACAACTTGTACCTCTTTTGGCCTTAAGCCAGCTTCATTTGGACTCATGTATAAGCCACTTTTGACCATGATATTTTGCAAGTTCAAATCATGCATTCATTAACCTTTATGGTTTTCCACCTATTTTCTGTGGAAATAACATTCCCCCGAGTGTAGATGACCAACATCCACCACCTTTCATTGAGCATAGGATTATTATAGTCCCAGGAACTAGTGCACTAAACTCGTTATTCCATTGTACTATAGGAATTATTTTATTCTTTTTTGGGATTTAAATATGAAAAAGAAAAAAAATCAAATATTCCAAAAAGAGTGGGAATGAGACAATTTCTTCATTATTTGATGGCAACTAGAGTCAGTTGTGTCGCCCTTAAACAAAGTACTTAAAATGATTATTTCCTCCATTTGTATTGGAATTAGTCTGGTCTTAGGGAAGCCATAACCTTGTTTGTGAGTCATTCCTCCTTCAGTTGGTTATCTCTTCCAATCATATGGAGAGTTTGTTAATGCCTCATGCATTGCAAATTTATACAAAGTTATTTTATGTTGCCATAAGGTCACATTGAGTCGTGTTTTTTGTCAAGGGAAGTAAACTTGTTGTCAACCATTTTGCGGTGTCTCTTAACTCATTCCTATCTGCCATACCCATTCTCTCAAGTTATCATCGGTATCACATCATCTATTTGGTATGTTTACATTTTTTCAAGGGAAGTAAACTTGTTGTCGAGCATTTTGTGTTGTCTCTTAACTCATTTCTATCAGCCATACCCATTCTGTCAAGTTATCATCAGTATCACATCATCTATTTGGTACTTTATTCATGTTACTTAATGAGGTCCCCATTGACTTCTTGCTAGCAGGTTTCCTCTTATCGACTTCAACAAATTGCTCTGAGAGTAAACTTAGAGTCACACCCTCGCCCTATTTACATCATTGATAGGTGACCTTGTGCTCAACATTGATCAATATAATGGATCTTTGACTAAGTGGTTTCCTTGGTTCAATGTCAACTTACATTATCACACATTGGGATTCGTGTCATACTTTGGTTTCCATTTGACCCTATTGGTGGATTCCTCGTCTCTGTGTTAGCTTTCATTATTGGTTGGTTTAGAGGATTTTTGGTGTGTGCTAGCCACATCTTGTGTAAGTTGGAAATGTAATTTGGAGTGGTTATTTCATCTCTCTTCACCCAATTTCTTCCAAATTATTGGCGTATGGGTTACACTCGCGCTGTTTGATGTGGGATGCCTTAATACCTTCCTTCTAGCGTATATTTTCCCATCAAATCTGACTTGTTTCTCTAGGAATAAGGTCTAAATTCCTTTTTTCAGTACCTTAGCATTTGCAATCATTAGTGGCCGACTCTTTCGCTATCAATAATGAGAATATATCAATGTCTTCTGATTGATAAATTCTTTCAAGTGTTTAACTTCAACACATTTATTTGCACTTGTTATATTGTATAGGTGTATCTTGACACTCACTATCACTATTGGTGAGTTGTCTTGCATTTCTTAATGGTATTTATCAACGACCGTTAATCAAATAATTTCTCACATGGTCGACTTCAGCTCATTTATTCCCATAGTGTAGAAATGTACCATCTGTGGTCGGTGAATACCTTGGATTATGTCAGCATCTTGGTTCACTTGATAGCTCCTTCAATTTCTACTAGTGACACCTTCCACCTTATATGTTGCAGTTCTTCACAACAACATCCTATATGTTGGCACCCAAGTTTATGAAATACCACTATTCCACCTTTATCACTTGGTACTTTTATGAGGATCAATTATGAAGCATCATTGATTAGACAATCTTATTGCATCATTGATCGAATTTTTTTCTATATGTGATATTGAGACATAGCTTTGTTGTGTTCTTTTGCCCCTATGATTTGATGATCCATTATGTATTTTACAACTCCTTCTATTCACTTATGTATACATTCTAGATCCGCTTATACTTGATCAACGGACATGCTTTATTACTTCTAATCATGGGTATGCTCGCCTCAGACATGAGTCTTCTTTCTAACTCATTTCCATAGGTATTTGATGAGTTGGAATCTGGTGATTTCCTCTCAAGATTTTGGATGACTCCTCTCTCTATACTTAAAATATTTCGGCCATCATGTACCCATTCTGACCACATATATTAAGGGGCATCTATTATAGCATCATTTACCACTCCTGTAGATTTTGATGCTCTTATATGGCCTTGGGCAACCTTTTCCCATGTAGACTTGATCCTTTATTAAAAAAAATATTTCAAATTTTATACATGACTCTGCCCATTCAAAAGCACGTACATACGCGTGTTCTGTAACTTCATGCCTTCATATACCTTTTTAATATGAAAAAATAAAATATTATGTTATTTTTTAGGTGGGGTTCACGGGTTTTATCAAGAGCCCACCTATAGGAGCTTGTAGCTCAGTTGAACTAACTGATTTCATGTGGTATATATACACACCTTGGGTAGACCTAAAAAAATAAGATAAGGGTTATCGACATTATACCCATTTTTCTCCTAGATCAAATATGACTTTCTCGTGTCTCTCGCACTCTCGGACTCCAAGGAAACCCCTGTTTCCTTTGCAGATATGTTCATCATCCTTATAACATATCCTTGCACTTGCTAGAGAGGTTATCTTCGTGGCTCGGACTGGACAAATCTAGAGGAAGGCTTCATCAGTGCTTTGGCTTGGATCTGGTTGTACCTTTCCTGTACTTATTGTTGATTATCAATAAAGAAGCTCATGTCTTGTTCCTGATATGTTATTGTCTCATGAATATTAATTTCTATGTTTATATATGATGAGCTAAAATATATTTTATGTATTCACATTGAATTATATATCATGTATATGCTTCTCTAAATTTATTTGCAGGCCTGCTCAATTCTGGAGGAAGTAGAGGGTTTGGACCCTAAGGGAACATCTTCAAACATAGAACCTCCTGGTAAGTTTCCAAGTCCACATTTAATAATTCACATGTTTGGCATGCTTGTTTCTTGTTCTTCTCTATTGAGGTTGTTAACCCTTGCCTTAGGGAAATTTTCCTGCAAACAAGTGTACTTCCCCAATGTACACTCTTTGCATGTATTGCTCTAGTGCTCCTTTGGGGAGGCTGTAGAAATCTGTTGTGTGATCTTCAAAGCGCCATGATGAAAATGGCCAAGTTTTCTATGCCAGAATTCGCTAACATCTTGGCATTCCACCTTCTCTTCTTTTGTGCTCAATGCTACACAGTATTCCACATCTGATTTGTAAAGTTTATTTACTCAAACCCCGATCTGCTTCACTTGTCCCATGGCGATATATCTCAGTAAACCCTTCCCTTTGTTGAATATCACATCGTAGCCATGGTCTTCCAACATAGCTATAAAAACTAGTTTCTTCTTCAGACCTGGTACAAACCTCACATCCTTGAGCCTGAGAGGGGAGCCAAAGTCCCTTTGAAAAGTAACTATACCAATACTAGTCATGTTATACCTTCTATCATCTCCCATATTGATGTGCATCTGGAGATCCTTCTCCTCCAAGTCACCAAAAAATATTTGTTTCTTGTCATGTGGAATGAGGCACCATTGTTGAGATACCACACACTACCCATCATTGTGGAATGAGGCACCACATGAATACCATGGATCATTTTTAATTTTTTTATTATTAATTTTCATACTATTAGTCTTTAAATGCGACTTTTTGGAAAGTTTTCTGAATTATTTTCCGATCTAATTTGTCTAGAATTTGGTAGTGATTCATTGAAATCACAAGTTTGACAAGTGAAATCTTCACAATCGAAATGCTCCAGGGGTTTTTGAGGGTATTAAATGCATATATCTAGTCAAAAAATTGGTTTAAACAACATGAAGCAAGATTTGGCCACAAATTTTTTCGCCATATTTCAACCAAAAATCCATCGGAAACTCCAAAAAGTCACACTTAAAGACTACTCCATTCTTATAGGGTTATTTTTATTTTATTTTCACCTAGTTAAAATGTTTACATTATATTATGTTACATTAAGTTACATATCTCTAGCATCCTGTTCTTGAAAGCACCTCTCAACCCAATAAAAAATGGGTAATTATATTAAAAAGTTTAAAAAAATAGTATGTTATATTTTAAATTAAAAATATTATATTCAAAATATAGAGTCCTAACTATTTTACTTTAATTATTTCACAATTGCCCACAAACGATTCTATTATATGTTAAAATAAAAATATTATATTCAGAATCTAGAGTCATAACTATTTTACTTTAATTATTTCACAATTTCTCACAAAGAATTCTACTTCGCACTATCCGATGAAACCAATTCCACTTCGGTTTCTATAAAACCAATGTGGAATTTATATTTTTTTTATAAGTAATAATTATATCAATTTTTAATTAGGGCTGACATTGACATTATACTAAATTTGTTAAATTTGTTAAATTTTAAATGTTAATCATTTACGCTTGAAATCTACCCCATACTAGGTTGTAGAGCACCTCTCGGTGCAATGAAATACATATCATGTGGCATCAATAACATTATTCTTACATGTCATTTTTCAACTCCATATTAGGTAATGAAGGAATTACATATCTCTCCCACACTAAAAGGTAAATTAAAATTTATTTACTTTCAATTACTTTATATTTGTATATAAAATTTGATGTAAAATTAAGGTGAAAATTGAAATGTTTAATTTATAGCCAACCTCTTTCTTTTTTTAACCAACCTAGATCAATATTAATCTAGATCTATCAACAATTGAGAAGGATTAAATTTCTTTACATGCTAAAAGTGGTTTGCACCTCAAGAGATTTGATCCCTCTCAATGCTTGATAAATCGGAAGTTAAGATGGACATAGACCGATATATTATTAAACTAAAAGAAAGTGATATCCATGGATATCAATGTGTGAACCATTTTCACAATGTAGTTGTCACTTACACACAAGCACTCAAGGTGCGATTCATTTTTAATAAAATAAATTTATCATTATTGTTTAATATATTATATTATTGTTTATTAAATGTAAAGTAAGTGATTGATTGATGTCAGGTTTATTTTTTATTTTGAATTTAAACTTTATTATAAAGATCAGAGATGGAATTTAAAATAAAATTAAAAATGTTATGGCCTATTGAATTTTAAACAATTTTAATAAAATATTCTAATTGAAAATTATTTTTCCTTTCATATTAACATATTTTAGCCTATCAAATTTCACAATAACAAAATCTCTATTAATAATATTTTTCATTCAACATATAAGTAAAAAATAAAAGCCACACAATATATATATATATCTTATATATATATTATATATATATATAGAATATATTATAATATATATTATATATATATATATATATATAGATATATATAATAATATATAAAGTTACGTGTACATTTCAACTTTCAAGACCATTTGTTTCAATATTTTCTTTACTCATGAATGCAAAAGACTCTTCGATGAACTTTATCTATTCTTGAAAGAATCTTCCATGAACTTTATTATCATGTAATGAAGATAAGTCTAGTTATATTTTCACGCACGAATTCAAAGATTTTTAAGTCCATGAATTCACATGTAGAAGATAAGGTGACCAACTCAATTCTAGAATTTCAAATTTGTTATGTCTATCAACTAAATTTTTATGACAATTACATATTTTTCATGCCCATGATTTTAAGTTTTATGGATGTTAGCACTCAGAAATGTCCTCTTGGTTATGAGAGATAAATTCCTAAGGTAACCTTTTCAAAGTGGGCTTGTAGATTGAAGGCTAGCTCATTCAATCTAGAGAGGGCTCTCTCTGACAGTTTAATCACTAGACGTTTAGCAACTAGTTGTATCTCTAAACAGTGGCTAGATCTTTAAAGTGGTATCAAAATATAGTTTGGTTGGGCAGGGTTGAAGGAATATCGACTATTGGGAAATGGAGTCAAATTTGAGTGTTTATAGATATTATTAGTGACTAATAAAATGCTCCAGTAAGTAGAGGCAAGGTAAATGATTTCTATCTTTCAATATTATCATTGCACTATGAAACTGTAAAAAAGGATTAACAGTCTATCACATTTGAAGCATATAACAATGGATGAATTTCAAATATAACTTTAGAGGAAAGTTGTGCGTATTTAACTTTATGAAATGGAGCATCTAACAAAGGATGAGTTCCACAACATTTACTTCAGTTTACATACTTAGAATATTTACACATAAATGAATAACTAAGAAGGGAATCATATACACATGAGAAAAGAGACAAACTTCAAAACATCATTGTCAATAATCTCTGGTATGAAATAACTATGTACTTTTGCACTTGATATAATTAATAGTAAGAAAAGATTACAAAACAGCGCAATAGTTTCTTCTCCAAACTTGAAAATCCAACCTTTTTCCTCCTTTCTAATATATTATATAGGAGAAATACATAAAATTTTAGATCCACAAAGTCTGGTAGAAAAATAGAAAAATATTTAAAATATCTGATAGTATAATTTGAAAAGCATAATTAAAATTCTATCCTTTTAGCTATTTGGATCTCTATTTTGCACATAACATTGGTCGAAGTATCTTGTGAAACTGTTGCACATATCACATGATATTCTTATGGAAAAAGGACGAGTCATAAATGTATTGCAAGATCTGAAACTGTTCATTGGTCTTTAGGATTGTGCACTATAATTTCCATTGCATACCTCCTTTGTAGATATCCATGAGATATAAGGAACCTACAAAATTTCCTAAAATTGTGCAACTGTCATGTGTAATTTTTTACTTCTTTTAAGGTTCATTTCTCTTATGTTGACTTTTATTTTATGCCCTCCTTTAGCCATAAAACATTTTAAGACATATTACCATAGTATATCTAAAATAAACTGACTTTCAAAAAGATGAAATGAAGCATGCCAAAATAATTAAGTAGAATTAGGGTTTTTCAACAAAACTAGGGCTTTGTATATTTCTCTACCAATGAGGTAAACGGTCACTCTTCCATAGCTTTTGTAGCCTGATCAAGGAGTTTTAACTTTTCTTGGCTCCTTTTCATCCTTCTAGAAGCTTTCTATATGGTTTTGCTAGCTTTTACAGTTTCTTTCCCTTTTCTGCCTACATACTTTGTTTTCCTTTGTTTGGTGGCCTTCTTTTTGCTCTTTGAAACCTTCACAATTTCTTCATCTTCATCAACAATCACCACCTCCTTGAGCTTAAGGTTGATCTTTTCCTTTAGACTTTGTCTTATTTTATTTGCAGGACGATTATGGGGCTTTCTAGAGTAAACCCTAAGGTTTGCTTCTATTTCTTCATCCCCTGTTTCCTCTTTGTTTCCCTTTTTAGGTTTTGTTGTTTTTTGTTTTTCCTCCTCTTGTTCTAGAATTTACCTTCGTTGTCTTCTTGTTCTCCTCTCATAGAACCTAACCTCTAGTTCTTCTGCAGGGTTTTCAATATGCTCTTCAACAGGGATATGACTAGGCTCTCCTTCTATTTCCTGAGCTAGGGTTTTGACAAAGATTTTAGTTTTAACTCTCCTTTGCCTTCTGGGTACAAGGTCTCTCATATTTCTTTCTCTAAATTGTTCCACCTACTTCTTCAACTCATTAGTATATAATATCTTTACCAGGCCATGATGAGAAATGTCATGAGGTGAAATCTCAGCCATGGTTCTAGCTTTGGTAGACATTTTCGGCAATCTTTGATGAAGAAAATAGGGAAAATTCATTTTACTAAAACCTGTTAGATGACACAAAGAACTCATGTTATAAAAATTGACTTTAGAGTATTTGCCTTCATAAGTGAAGAAGAGTTGAATAGTCCTGGGAGCATTAGTCCATTCAGGCTTTAGCATGTTTTGGGGGACTCTTGCATTCCAGTCTTGGTCTTGACATTCCTCTTTCAAGAAGAAATTTAAGTCCACATTTTTTAGTCTCTACTTTTTAAACCATCTTTCGCCCTTAGTATGAAAACTCGTAGCCTCTACAATGGAGACCTCTGTGATTGGAAATTGTAGGGTTTTTATTCAAATTGTGATGCCATCAAAAGAATGTATAAATTCATGACACCAACTCAAATTATGTCCATTGAAGTGATGAAAGATTGACTCATAGCCTGCACTTCAAAATAATGACAACATTTCTAGATAAACCTCAAAATGCATTCCATCTGGCTCAAAATTATTCACATGGTCTGATCTTCCCATATTACAAGTTTTGTGACACTGCAAATCTTTCTACAACCTTGATTCCCCTTGGTCGGATGTCGTAAACCCTTCCACAGCCTTGTTGTGCACTGCAAATGAATTTCTGGGTTTGCTGGAAATTATCATTTAGGGAAAACTAGATGCTTTTAGGGTTTGATTTTAGACTTCGTTATTAGGCGAAAATACTTCTAAATGTCACATCAAGGATAAAAAGGGATAGGACTTTGTAAAACACCACTTAGGCATTTGAAATGATAGGGCTACCAGCTTGAAAATCTAAGTTTAAATTTTTTTGTAAGCACTACGAAAATATTTCATAGCGCAATGCTACAAAAATATTTCGTAGCACCATTGTAGGCTTGCAATAGGTTGATTTCGTTGCAAAAAACTTATGGAAATATTAGGGTTAGGTGAAATAACTTGTTTTGACATGTCCCTTGGCTTATATAGAAATTTACACACAAAAATTTTGATAGGTCCTTACACCCCTTGCACAATTGACTGAAAATCATTACCTATGAACCTTTAGGAAAGGAAAACTTGGTGCTAACAATGCATATTCATATCTCCATTATCACAGCATATGCACTTAAGCCAAAGATATTTTTAGGTATATAGAATTCAATTAACTCGTCAGTTAATGGGTTTAACAAACAACAAGCTTGACACGATGACTAATACATCCAAAAGGAATTCTAGTAAGTAGAGAATTTGATGTAGTATTTCGTGGGTGTCCATGAGAGGGTCCAATACTATTATACTATATGGGAATTTCTATGATTGGAATCATACATTTAAAATGGTGTAGGTTATTGAGAAAAAAAATGATCAAGGTAATTTTTAAAAGATAGAAAAATATATATTTTTTTAAATTTGTATTCAAAATCTGTATCTTAATGCCTAACAAATGTACCATAGGAATTACATTTGTTTACTTAACATTCAATGTTAGATATTTCTAACCACAACAATGCCAATTTTAATATAGAAATTACATAATCCTAATTATATGAGGAACTGAACCGAATTCAGGAAAGGTAAAATACATCTTGCAGGTAAATTAGGTAAAAAAATTGTTAAAATGTTCTCATAGATGTTAAAAATGGTAAAGATTAATGGTCTTATTGAAAGATCCACATAATCTTCACGTTTGGCACCTAAAAAAAATCAATACACCAAAAGCTTTGAGATTCAGAATGTTTGCAAGATAGCAACTTTCACATATGTCAAAATCTCTCTAGAAAGCCCTAATTGCATAGAGTTAGTGCAAGTAAAATTCCACTCCTTTCATAATTTTGTTCCAAATCCTTAAGCACAATTTAATTTTTTTCTCTAAACTTTCTTTTTAATCTAGAATAAAAATGTCAGATTGATTTTATTTGTGTGATGTGTTCAATTGGTTTTCATATTTTATTTATACATAATTATATTTTGATAGGGCCAACATTACATTAGTTACTAAATGTTTAATTAGGGTCGACATTATGTTAATTTTTTTTTTTTTTTTTTTATGTTAAGATGTTAAATTTTTACAAACATTTACACCTACACATCTCCCTTATATTGGGTTGTAGAAAGCGCCTCTGACTGCAATTAGTATTGTTATTTATTAAGTAAATATATTAATAATTTTAAATATAACGGTCTATGACAAACATCTTCCTCATACTAGCTATGGAGCACCTTTCAGTGAAATAATAATTAAATAAATTTTTTTAGAAATTTAAAATATATATATATATATTATTATATAATATATATATATATATATAATATATATATAATATATATATATATATATATATAATATAATATTATATAATATATCTATGCTAATTGGGATTATCTCAAGTCGTTGGGCATAATGATTATTATCTATCTCACCTTGATTCCATTGTTGTAATGGTGCACTCAGTAATATTATTGTATTGATCTTAGAAGATGATTTCCCTTGAAAATATATATGTGTGTGTGTGTGTGTGTGTGTGTGATGTCTATAAATTCACATGTTTTGTTAAAATTTGATTGTATTTATTTGTATGGTGATTATCACAGTATACAATTAAAATAAAAATAATGATATAACTTTGAAAAACTTTTGTGAGATTCAGATATTTGATTAAAATTGGATTGTTTTTATTTAAATGGTCATAATCACATGATATTAAAAAAAAAAATGCCAATTATAATAATAAACATATAACTTAATGCTAAATTTTATGTTTTCTATTTTCTTGTTTGTTATTATTAAGAAGATTAAAAAATATATTGTGAGATAATATTTGCTAAAAATTGTAAGTTTGGATAAGTAAAAATTGCTATTTTCATCAAAAATAAATTTACACTAAGTAATATCTTTAATAATTCATATTTACAATGTTCAGTGTTATATATAAGTATATATATAATATATATATATATATATAATATATATATATATATCATATATATAATATATATATATATAATTCCATTGATTCACAATTCGATCTTTTCCATTTTATTACACCGGACATTGTTAGTATCTAGAGGTATTAAAATCCTCTCAAACATTTTAGTATATGTTTGCATTTAATGAGTACCTACTACTTATTGACACATTTATTTTAGGAGAAAACCCTCTCAAACATTTCAATGTTAGCATCCAATGGGTACCTACTACCTATTGACACATTAAAAATCAACTGTATCTAATGGTCATTCTCCCACTAGGTAAAAGTGATATCTAGTTGCCATGGCCATAGTAATAATATTCACCAACTCAAATGAAATGTCTATGGTTCAAAACATGGGAAGGACCAACAATAACCTTTTTCTTGTAAATAAGCTTTTGAAACACTTATGTTGAGAACTATGCCTCCGAATTCTAGAGGTTACTTGAGAAAACTCTTCAAATTTGGTATTTAGCAAAGTGAATATAGAGAAGAAATGGTTCCTTTTCTTCGAGAATGGATGAATTTTGAAAGCTACTTATAAGACCATCCATTATGCCATAATTAATTTACCATCTCTACTTCATGGTTTTTGTGATTGATTTACTATCCATGCTAGACAATTTTCTCCATTTATTCAAGTGCTGAAATGTTCAGTGCTCATGATAAGGTATCAAATTCTACACTAGCTAATGGCTTCCATTTATCCCATGAATATTTAATATCATATCCATATTGCTCACTATTTTTTTATTTTTTTTTATTGAGACTAAACATGTAAAAACTAAAGAAATCCAATAAACTTAAAAAAAGGCAATAATTTCTCATCCATACCTCCATATTCTTTTATTATAAATATGTCATGAAACTATGTACTGCAAATTTCGATAAATAAATATGTAGAGGTTAGAGAATCCTAGCTTTTAATAAGTAAATATGGATATTCTAGAAAAGCCCTAGTATAGAATTCATATTAAAATATCTTAATACAAAACTTATAATAAA
Organism: Pinus taeda; assembly: GCA_000404065.3. Classification (NCBI taxonomy): domain Eukaryota; kingdom Viridiplantae; phylum Streptophyta; class Pinopsida; order Pinales; family Pinaceae; genus Pinus; species Pinus taeda. Next base: position 23,472 of record APFE030943117.1, on the reverse strand, counting down.
ATAATTCAAATATTTATATCCATGAAATTTAACCAATAAATAGAACCAAGAGAAAGTTCAAAATCCATTACCTATATTCATTATAGATAGTTTGTATACAAAAGCCAAAAGCACAATGCACAGTAAATTCCATTCTTGTTATAGGGTAGACATTATGTTAATTTTTAATTTTTATGTTAAATGTTAAATTTTATAAACATGTACATCTACACATCTCTCTCTATATTGGGTTGCAAAGGGCCTCTATTGAAATTAGTATTTTTTATTTATTAATGTAAATATTATTTTATTGTTTTTAAATATAACGGTCTAAGACAACATCTTCCTCATACTAGGCTATGGAGCACTTCTAAGTGTAATAATAATTAAATATATATTTTGTAGAATTTAAATGTGTGTGTGTGTGTGTGTGTGCGCCAATTGGTATTATCTCAAGTGGCTGGGCAATAATGATCGGTTATCTCTCTCAGCTATTATTTAATTATTATAATGGTGACTCAGTAAGTTATTGTATTGATCTTAGAAAATGATTTTTCCTTGATATATATATAAATATATATATATTATTAATAATAATTTTATTATATATATATATATATTTTGAATTTGATTGTGTTATTTGTATGGTGATATCACAATATACAATTAAAATAATATCATATAATTTTGACAAAACTTTATTAAATAATTTGATTAAAATTGGATATTTTTTAATTTAAATGGTCATTATCACATGATATTAAAAAAAATGCAATTATATAAAATAAACTCATATAACTTAATGTTATTTTTTTGTGTTTTTCTATTTTCTTGTTTGTATTATGAAGAAGATAAAAAAAAATTGTGAGATAATATTTGGTAAAATTATAATTTTCAATACAAAAATAAATTTACCCAACTAGTAATATTCTTAAATAAATTCATTTTTACAATGGTAGTGTCATTCATATATATATATATATATATAATATATATAGTATATATAAATATATATTATATATGAGTCCATTGATTCACAATTCAATCTTTTCCATTTTATTACACCAGTTATTGTTAGTATCTAGAAGCATTAAAATCCTCTCAAACATTTCAGTGTATGTTTGCATCCAATGAGTACCTACTACTTATTGACACATTTATTTTAAGAGAAAACCCTCTCAAACATTTCATTGTCTGTTAGCATCCAATGGGTACCAACTACCTATTGACACATTAAAAATCAATTGTACCTAATGGGCATTCTCCCACTGGGTAGAAGTGATATCTAGTTGCCATGATGATAATAATAATATTCACCAACTCAAATGGAATGTCTATGGTTCAAAACATGGGAAGGACCAACAATAACCTTTTGCTCATAAATAAGCTTTTGAATCCATGTATGTTGAGAACTATGCCTCCCAATTCTAGAGGTTACTTGAGAAAACTCTTCATATATATGAGTCCATTGATTCACAATTCAATCTTTTCCATTTTATTACACCAGTTATTGTTAGTATCTAGAAGCATTAAAATCCTCTCAAACATTTCAGTGTATGTTTGCATCCAATGAGTACCTACTACTTATTGACACATTTATTTTAAGAGAAAACCCTCTCAAACATTTCATTCTCTGTTAGCATCCAATGGGTACCAACTACCTATTGACACATTAAAAATCAATTGTACCTAATGGGCATTCTCCCACTGGGTAGAAGTGATATCTAGCTGCCATGATGATAATAATAATATTCACCAACTCAAATGGAATGTCTATGGTTCAAAACATGGGAAGGACCAACAATAACCTTTTGCTCATAAATAAGCTTTTGAATCCATGTATGTTGAGAACTATGCCTCCCAATTCTAGAGGTTACTTGAGAAAACTCTTCAAATTTGGTATTTAGCAAAGTGAATATAAAGAAGAAATGGGTCTTTTTCTTCAAGAAATGATGAATTTTGAAAGCTACTTATAAAACCATCCATTATGCCATAATTAATTTACCATCTTTGTTTCATGGTTTTTGTAATTGATTTACTATCCATGCTGGACAATTTTCTGCATTTATTCAAGGGCTGAAATGTTCAGTGCTCATGATAAGGCATCAACTTCTACACTAGCTACTGCCTTCCATTTATCTCATGAATATTCAATATCATATCCATATTGCTAACTATTTTTTTAATTGAGACTAAGCACGTAAAAACTAAAGAAATCCAATAAACTTTAAAAAAAAAAAAGTTAACGAGCAATGTGAACAAATGTTGGGTGATAGCCAAATAGCTATTGCCTTAAGCATGCCTCTATATTTTGTAAATTCCAGGGCAATAATTTTTCATCCATACCTCCATATTCTTTTATTATAAATATGTCATGAAACTATTATGTAGTGCAAATTTCGAGAAATAGATATGTAGAGGTTAGAGAATCCTAGCTTTTCATAAGTAAATATGGATATTCTAGAAAATCCCCTTATAGAATTCATATTAAAATATGATAATACAAAACTTCCAATAAAATCATTCAAATATGGGTATTGAAAAAAACAATCCACTGAATACTTCGATATTTTATATCCAAGAAATTTAACTAATAAATGGAACCAAGAGAAAGTTCAAAATCGATTACCTATATTCGTTATAGATAGTTTGTATACAAAAGGCAAAAGCAAAATGCATAATAAAATTCTATTCTTGTTATAGGGTAGACATTATGTTAAATTTTTTTTATTAAATGTTAAATTTTACAAACATTTACACCTACATATCTCCCTCTATATTGGTTTTTAGAGCGCCTCTGACTGCAATTAGTATTTTTTATTTATTTACATTCAACCATTTGTTTGTGAATCTCTATAAGAAGAGATTGTAAATGTGTTCCCAAAGAATTTCCACCATTCTTTAGGACATATAGTATGCAAGGAAGAATTATTGGCGTTGAGAAGAGGCAAAGATCTCACTAATTGAGAGCTTTATCTGTGCATGGTTTCCCAAGCGCCTTCCTTGGAGGTGCCTTTGGAGGCTTGGTGAAAAAGAATACTATTCACCATTCCTATTTCTTTCATCAGCCCTCGAGCCCCACCACGTGTGATAATTTTCATGGCTGATCTCTGAGCTTCTTCTTCATCACGAGGCTCTATATTAATGAAATTAGCCCCTCGCTGATGAAGGCGTTCTACCCATCTAGCAATCAGTTCTGGACAGTCTTCAGTTGCGTGAGCATTTACTCGACAGTGGGAACACCAAGGTTGCTTCGGTAGGGGACAATCTCTTCCTTTTAGTTTACTCCTTCCAAAAGTGAACATATTAGGGAGGAAAGTGAAAATATGCTATTTCGCGCCTAGGACCATGCCTAAGTGAGGGAGTGGAGAGCCATCAGTCGCTAAGAGTTGCTAAAGGGTAGTTTCGCGATAGCTCCTTGTTTGGTTTACCCCTAATCCTTCCTATTCCTAAACCTACAATTTCTACTCTAACCCTACTTATATGCTTAAAGATCGAGAGAGAGATCCAATGCTAGATAGACTGGAGGCACCAGTGGAAACACAGGCGGTAGGGTAGGCAGTAGCTGGACCAATAGCAATGCACCTATTCACTTACAGAAGGCACCCCTGGGAAACTCCGGTCTGTTCGGAAATTCATTTCCATATATTGGGGAGAGAGAGGATAGCAGGTTCTAAAGTAGGCAGCAGAGACAAAGGCAGAGCCATAGCTAGCTGTATTTGTATCTGTCGTTGTAGCTTCCGTAGTGGCCATGTGTCGTAGCTGCTGTTGGCGTGTTGTCATTGTTTCCATCCATATCCGTAGTAGCTTTTGTTGTAGTAGCTTTGTTGCCTTTCTTTGTAGCAGTTTATTAGCCAGTTTACTAAGTGGAAGCGCTCGTCGAAAAATTTATTTCTCAAATATTATTTTATTATTTTTAAATATAACAGTGTGAGAAAACATTTTCTTCATATTAGGTTATGAAGTATCTTTCATTGTAATAATAATGTAAATATATATTTTCTAGAATTTAAATTAATATTATATATATGTCAACTGGGATTATCTCATGTGACTGGGCATAATGATTGTTATTCTCTCTCACCTTAGATTCAATTGTTGTAATGTTGCACCTCAGTAATGTTATTGTTATCGATCTTAGATGATTTCCTTTATTTATATATATATATTATTAATTGTCTATGATTCACCATTATTGTATTGAAATTGATTGGTTTTATTTGGTATATGGTGATTATAGAGTATACAATTAAATAACAATTAATCATATAACTTTTGAAAAAAAACTTTTGTGAGACACATATATTGATTAAAATTTAGATTATTTTTTATTTTAAATGGTCCATTATCACATGAATATTAAAATAATGCAATTATTAAATAATAATAAAACATTAACTTAATGCTATTTTTTTATGTTTTCTATTTTCTTGTTTGTTATTCACGGAAAGATTAAAAAAAATTTGTGAGATAATATTTTGCTTAAAAATTGTAATTTGGAAAGTGAAATTGTTGTTTTCAATACAAAATATTTTAACCCATTAGTAATATATTTAATATCCATTTTTACAATGTTAGTGTCTAATCTATCTATATATTTATATATATATGATTCCATTGATTCACAATTCAATCTTTTCTATTTTATTACACCAGACTTTGTTAATATCTAAAGGCATTAAAATCCTCTCAAACATTTCAATGTATGTTTGCATCCAATGAGTATCTACTACCTATTAACAAATTAAAAGCCAATTGTACATGATGGACATTCTCCCACTAGGTAAAAATGATATCTAGCTAACATGGCGATAGTAATAATATTCACCAACTCAAATGGAATGTCTGTGGTTCAAGACATGGGAAGGACCAACAATAACCTTTTGCTCATAAATAAGTTTTTGAATCCCCGTATGTTGAGAACCATGCCTCCAAATTCTTTTGAATGACTCCAAATTCTTTTGAATGAGCTTTTGAATCCCCTTAGGTTACTTGAGAAAACTCTTCAAATTTGGTGTTTAGCAAAGTGAATATAGAGAAGAAATGGGTCCTTTTCTTTAAGAATGGATGAATTTTGAAAGCTACTTATAAGACCATTCATTATGCCATAATTAATTTACCATCCTTGCTTGATGGTTTTATGGTTTTTGTAATTAATTTATTATCTGTGCTTGACAATTTTCTCCATTTATTCAAGGGCTGAAATTTTCAGTGCTCATGATAAGGCATCAACTTCTACACTAGCTAATGGCTTCCATTTATCCCATGAATATTCAATATCATATCCATATTGCTCACTGTTTTTTTTTAATTGAGACTAAGCACGTAAAAACTCAAGAAATCCAATAAACTTAAAATAAATAAATTAACGAGCAATGTGAACAAATGTTGGGTGATAGCCAAACAACTATTGCCCTAAGAATACTTCTATATTCTATAAATCCCAGGGAAATAATTTCTTCCATACCTCCATATTCTTCTATTATAAATAACTACATGTCAGGAAACTATTATGTACTGCAAATTTTGATAATAGATATGTAGAGGTTAGAAAATCAGTAGATATGGAGATTTAGAAAAGCCATGGTATGGCATTTATAGTAAACTATCTTAATACAAAACTTATAATAAAATCATTCATGGGTATGGAAAATAAAAAAAATCTAATGAATACTTAGATATTTTATATTTATGAAATCTAAATAATAAATGAAACTAAAGAAAAGGTTCAAAATCCATTCTCTATATTCATCATAGGTGGATTGTATAAAAAAGCCAAAAGTACCATGCAAATTTGTATAAATAGTTTTTTCACTTATTCAAAGACAAATATACATACAATTATATTAAGAAATTAATATTGGTTATGTGATGTTATGTAAATGGGATAGGTGTTTTTTCTTTCTGTAAAAGTTGATCAAACATGGTACAACAACACTTGAAGAAGGCTAAAACTATATCACCATCAATGCTAACCAAATATTATCAATATAACCATTCATACTGCAAAATCCACTATCCAAAATAAAGTCCTAGTTGAATAATCAAGAGTCCTAGTTGAACAATCAACTACACAATAAGATAGTATGGTCCAATTGAGCAGTCGAATAGACAAAAGGGTAGCAACTATAGGTAGCATTTATCCATAAATATAGTCTTTGCGATCACAAGAAACCTCCCCAAATAAATACAATTGGAGTAGCAATTGAAGGTAAATAAATAACCTAATCGAAACTCAATTGATGAATATCCTAGTTGAAAAATATATTTGTCGATACTCCAATCAATCATCTCAGTCAACTGTTACATCTAGTCAATCCTTAGTTGACCACTTCAAAGGAAATCAATGAGTAACAAGAACATTGTAGAATTGTACAGCTTATGAGACATAATGATATGTAGTTCCCAAGCACATGTTCAAATGATGCCATGGCATCCATTAGTCCAACCATAATCAATCCTAATAGTTAGCATTGGTCTGTGGTTCATCCTTTCACATATCTTCTACAATGATCTGAATGGAGAGCTACTATGGTGCCAAGAATTTTGGTTACTGAGTAAATTGCTCTAATTTTAATGGATGTTGATATGGTTCATTTTTTTGTTCTACAAATGCAAATCTAGGTGCAACAACATTTTCATTAGTAACCATGTCATCAATTCATCATAGTCAATAGGGACTGTTTTTTCCAACAACTCAGTCTAAATTCCTCCTGCAACAAATTATATCTTTTGGACTCAATAAAGTTAGATGTAGGCAATGAGAAAGTGGCAACAACAACATATCCAAGACTTTCTCTATATATCTGCACTTTGGGTACAATAGGAACAACAATTCACTGACCATGTTTCTTAAGAGGGGGACAAACCCCCTCCATATGGCCCATTTTGCTTAGTAGTCTAGAGCCAATACCTGTAATGTATTTTTCAAAGCTTAGAGAAACAACATTAGTAACCAATAATTCAACAGAAACATCAATATTTGTTGTATTACAATCAACTAGGTTGCAAGCAATATTAGTAGGTGAGTTTGGAAGCTCATAAGTAACCATTGTCCATAGTTGAATGAGTTCTAGTTCAAGGTTCTAGTCATGGGTATGCAAACTCTAAATAGCTGCAAGCTTCTCAGTCAATTGCATAAACAATGCATCATGATCTTTTTTCAAGGCATAATATTCATCAAAAAAATTATTATTGTCAACTTGAAGAGGGGTAGCTTCTTTATGAAGCTCATCAACAACGAACCTCATTAGAGAGCTGGGACTTGGTTACTTCTAACCATAAAAAAAAAAAAAATAATCTCCAAATGAGATAGAGTTTTAACCTTTTCTAGATCCTCAATAAGATCTATTTTTTCCTCAAATTGGTCTACAAGCTAAGATCCTGGAAAAATAAATTCCCATGGCTCTCCCTAGGATGTCAACTCTTCGGGATTTTTCATTCATAGAAGTCTAGAACATGATAGCTTCAATCTTTAGCTCATCCTTTCAGTTGTCATTCTTTGTCTGTAATATAGCAATAACAGAATATAAGGTATTAATCTCATTACGAAGCTAGTCAATAGTCTTCTTTTGATGAAGGTCCTACAATTTTTAACCCATTATCCCCCTTAGCTTATCTCAATTGCTGGTTCGCCGAATATTCGGAAATCAGACAAACATGGGTGTAGTCAAATAATTAACCGTGCCCATGTCTGTCTAATTATCGAATATTCAAAAAATCATCAATCGAGATAAAAATGCCCCCCATTATCCTCAGCATGATAAGTCAACAAATAAATGCGAGAGTGAAGAATTTGGAGCAATGAGAGAGTCAAGATAAGACAACACCTCTAATTTGAAATTTCCACTTTTTTTATCAACTGGTATTTCCAAGCCAGTGGATACACCCTTTGATATATTTGGTCGATGGCAAGAAAATAATCTTGAAAAGTAGAGCACCAATTTCGATTGGTTATTTCCAATCGAAAATGGGATCTTGAGAGATATTTTCACATGAGCCCAGTGGATGTTGAGTCAATTATTACACTAGATTTGATTACACATCTCAGTTGAGTCAATAGAACACTTCAGTCGAGTCAATAACACACTTTAGTCAAGTTTATAGTACACTTCATTTGAGTAAAAAAAAAAAAATTAAAATGGGTTGTAGTCGAATGAAACAATACTCACTAGGTTGAGTCAAATAGGACTAGGTTGACGTAATGAATGTCCAGTCAAATCAAGCTTGGGTAAGTAATATTCAGTGGATTTCTTTATAAAATTCAAGTAACCTAAAAAATGATTTACTAGATGATCCACAAAACAAAAACAAACAAACAAAAAGGGTTTTTGCAACTTAGTATTCCATGATAAACAAATTTTTTATAAAACCAAACCCATATGCTCTTCATTCGGAAAAATGAGATCACAAAAAACTTCACTATTGTCTCATTCTTATTTCCATTTTTTGGAAACTTGAGGTCATAATCCCATCATCTATGATACCATTTTGGACAAGTTACGGTAGAGAAGAAAATTGATTCGAGAACATTGGTGGTGTTTAGAGACAATGTGACATTGAAAAAAAATCTTTATGATTTGATGAAGATAGACCAATCTGAGGGACCATCTATAAATAAATTTGGATATGAACAAAATCAAACAACCACAGGAATTTTTGTTGTAACCACCCTTCAAACGTGGATCTAAAAAGAAAAATGTAGGCATGATTAATTCATATTTTAGTTAGCATTCAACCCTAAGAATGGTTAACTCCCATTGATCTAACTAGGTAAGGCTTTCTAAGGAGCTTGATATTCTAAACATAAATTACAATTTCATGCATATGCACTAACGAGGCCTCAAGCTTATGTTTTCAAGACATGAAAATTCATCAATTATACACAAATACAATCATTAGGCTTCAAGTTGCTTAGGAATTTGCCATTCCATTCATATTATGTTGATGTATGTTATTAATGTATCTCAAGGGGAATGAATCCAAATTCTTTGCTAAGAATACTGACTTTATCGAGTAGTGTGCAAGTACTCTTTCGAAGTATGTCTTATCCTTATGTATTTGGAAAAGACATGACAAAGCAAAGGCCTTAACAAAAATGTAGAGATGGATATGGCTCGCTTATAAGGGAATTAAGTGCATCCATTTTAAGTTCTTTAGTAAAAAAAAAAATGGTCTCTCTCCAAGAAGTAAAACAAAAATTCAATGCAACTCTTGCAATTCTAACTAAATTTTTGTGGTGTAGGTTTCAAGTTGGAGTCTATTAAGGAGGGGTGTTTTCTAGCTTGAGACATGTGCTACAAGCTTTCTATTTTTATTTCCTAGTTAAACCTTACATTTTTTTAGTATTCAACAACTAGGGACTACCTCAACCCAAGAATGAACTCTATCATATAACCGTAGGATAAACTCTCCCCCAAAAAAGATTGTGGGGCAAATATTCGATCTAAATTTGACATAAAAGTATTCTTCATTATAGTTTTATAGTTATACTATGGCCCATATTCCATTCATTTTGTTTTGAAAACATTTTGAGTACCATCGAATTGAAATTTGATAGGAGAAGCAATATAGCTTATCCCTTATATTTAGTTTATTAGCTTGGGATTATAAGAAAATGGTGGATTGTAAGCAATGCACCCACTCACCCATACCCTTTACCTCTTGTTGTTTTTATTACCACTATTGACTCTACCTCTTTCCTTCTATTTCTTAGTAAATAAATCTTCTATTGGTTATTTATGGACCACCCAAAAAAACACCTCTTATCTTTAAGCAACATGCCTATTTGGACATTCTTAACCTGTAAATAGGCTATGTTACATTACCATGGCTTACTAAATATTGGATTCCCAAAAACTCATAACTCATGTTCATATGACCTTTTTTTTAATTAATCACTTTAATTAAAAGGACATAAAGGGAATGGCTACTTTTGAGATAAATCTCAATCATTGATCTATGACCAATATTAAGAATATTCTAGAATATTCTTGGAGGTTATATCCCTACCATCCACCTACTAATTATTGATAATTAATTAAAATTCTGGAAGCCCTATTCCAAAATAGACATGCTTATTGGCATAATTTAATTATTTTTACTTCATGCAAAAAACGAGAGGTAAAATATTTTGCAATGCTTAATATAACCAAGGACTATCTACTTATGTCAATTTTATCCTATGCTTTAGCTTCTATATGGTATTTAAGATAATTCCAATTCTCCTAGTGTGTTGAATAAGCTATTATGCATTCTTAAAACTTAGACACATGTGTATAACTATAAAAGAAGAGAATTAGATCTTTCTTGGCCATGGAAGACAAGAAATATTCTACATGTATATCCTTCTACCTGTGCAAGTAATACATGGCTATATACTCTATTTCTGAAGACATCAAGGCTTTGATATGATCCATTTTCATCCGGATCTCTAAAAATTTTATATTCAATGCCAACTACAGATGTTGACTTCCTTGTAGTCATCAATAATATTTTTTCATTTATGACAATGGGAGCCAATTCATGGTATTGCACATTGTTAATAGATCTTGGGTTCATCCATAAAGTCGTTGGCTCATTATTGGGTAATGTTTCCTTTTGTGTTACGATAGAAGCAAATAAGAAAGGGTTTCAATCCCAAAATAATCTATGTAGATTAAAAATCAACATATTTATGATGTTTTCAAGTAATCCTTTTACAAGTTATCATTTTAATGTAATCCATGGAAAGGAAAATAAATTAAGAAATTGAGAAAATAATTTTCTCACATGTAATTCGAAGATTATTTTTGTGGTCTAAACTCCACATAGCATCTTTACCCATTAAATCTATGATATAAGATTCAATACTATTATGTTATTTAACCATGAAGCTTAAGTAGCCTAGAACAATCATAGCAAACTTCACTCGCTATACAATAGAATTAAATAATCATGTACTATTATTCCTTGTTACTAGTATAGAAGTAAATAATGTGGAACAAAAGATGGTGAAAATCGAGGAAGAAATACAAAATTCCATGACTGGAAACAAGGAAGAAATACAAAACTCCATGATCCAAAACAAGGAGAAAATAAAGGATATACCATTACATACTCTCCCTAAAAGGGATATGGAGATACAAGGAAATCATGAACATAAGGAGAATTAGGGTATTGAGACTCAATCACATATGGGGAGTATTTTATCACAATTAAAGAGCACAAATATTGAATCATGGAACCATAATCATTATTTTCCACTCCAGGATCCACATCATTAAGGCTTCAATTCAACACTAAGGAACTACTACATTTGAAATATTGATATGAGGAAGTTTGATGGTAATGATCTGATAACATGGATATTATATATGGAGCAATATTTTGATCTACGTGAAGTGGCAGCCTTACAAAAGGTAAATATTGCAGCCATATTTTTGGAACAAGATCAACATGTATGGTATCAATGGCTTTGCGAAAGGAAAAAGGATTCTATTGTATCTTGGTCCATTTTTATAAAGGAAATGATAGAACATTATGGGGATATTAAGATCATTGCATTCTTTAGTCAACTGATAAATCTTTGACAAAAAGGTCTAGTTACAAAGCACATTCAACAATTCCAAACTTTGAATCTTAGGGTAAAGAACATTTCAAAGGATAATTTGCTATGCCTATTTATGGGAACTTTAAAGGAAAACATACAACATGAGGTGCATATCTTTGAACCTAAATCTCTACAACATGCTTTCAATCTAGCAAGGAAAGTTTAAAGTAAAAATATGGCTACTAGAAAATTGGTCAATAATAAGTATATAGAAA
>APFE030943113.1:1695-32696 GCA_000404065.3 Pinus taeda | reverse complement strand
GTAAGTAATTTGTTTATTTAATTAATTAATTATTCTTAATGTTGTATCAATCTTTATTTGTTTATAAAATTATTTAATTTATTAATTATTAATAATATTATAAATATCACAAAAAAAGACCCTCCCTCGGGTCTGTGAAAGACCCTATTGACCCTAAAGACATGAAGGGCGTCTATGTCATTCCCTGTTCCTGTGGGACCCCTTATATTGGTGAGACGGGTCGCTCTATCAATCAAAGGATTAGCGAGCATTCGGCTGACTTAAGACACGGTAGGACCAAGTCTTTTAAGAGACCTGAGGGAGCCACGGATAAGATGTGTGCCTCTACCCACACGTCACTACCTGTGCCTTGTGGTTTCCATGATGTTGAGCATACTTGTTATCATGTCCAAGTTGTTGTTTGCATGAGAACCAAATCTAGCAGAGAAACACTACCACAATTTCTATATTTCTCTTTTCATTTACTCTCTTTTGGCTGGAACAATCAGATTTGCTTCAATGTTTTCTGATGGCCACCACGTAAGAGTCTGAAGGAAATATTTTCTCTTTTGGATGGAACATTCAAAATTTCTTCAATGTTTTTTGTTGGTTACCAAAAAAGGTTCGAGTCTAGAGGAACAATAGTTTAGCAGCAACAATTTTTTCCACTTTTATTGTTGGGCTAGTAAATTATCTTGATAAAAAATATATATATATATATATATAATTTTTTTGTATTTCTATGTTAACTCTACTAGAATTTTTTAACCTAAAACAACACTCACCTGTACACCCAGGTTGACTTGCAAGGAGATACACATGGGACATGAAGGAAGGCACCTAGCTGGAATAGTCAGAATTGCTTGGGTAACACACAAGAAGGTGCCTGGTATTAGCTGGAACAATTCGAATTGCTTGGGTAATGCAGAGGAAGGTACCTAGTATTAGCTGGAACAACCAGAATTTCTTAAGGTAAATTATCTTGATAGGAAATTATATAAATTTGTCAATTTCTATGCTAACTCTACATGCACCACCTATCAATTCTTCTTTTATCAATTCTACATTTGGTTATGTTTGTTCCTGCATTTGGTTAGTGTTTTTATATAATTCTATATTCAAGAACTTGCTTATAGTATGACAATTTTTCAACACTATCTATATTTGAAACATTTGTCACATAATATAAATAAAGACAAACAAATATTTCTTCTCGAATACATGGAGATCTATGGTGAAGTAAAACTATAAGTGCGGACACGAACGAATTCTTCTACCCTGATAGTGGGTCTAGCCTTAATAAATACATTCTATGGAATATTTCCTTATGTTAGAATCAATCAAGAGAGCCTACCTCTTGGTCACTTATCCTACTTGATGATGTCCTCGCTCGCTCATTCCAACAATCTTTCACTTCCTTCTTCAAGCTCCTGAAACAAGCAAACAACAACAACACACAAACATAATAATAGACAAATTGCAATTCAACCTACTTAACAAGTCAATAAACATCAAGCCATGAATATGTAATATTACAAAACATGTAGGAAATCAATTGATAGTTGCATATATTAATATTCAAAGAGAGATTGCAACCATTCATCTTGACGTCGCAGTCTTCCTCTCATAAGACCAGGTTCCTACACACTTCTGCTAGCACTTCATGATGGCTTCAAAAAACAATAGTTTAAATACTCTTCCCCTTAGGATTCACCTCAAACCAAACACACTTCTCCCTCACACAACTAGATGGCTACAACTTGTAATAGCTTGCTTGTCAAAAAATAGTATATTCACACTCAACCAAAACTCTGACTCTGACTTTCACACCAGTTTGTGCTTGGGAATAAGGGAAGTTTATATAGGAAATATGGATGGGAGATGAATCCTCTTCTCATTAGAGAAGGACTTATCCCTTGAGGTAGTTCCATAATTATAGGGAAAAGGAGCCCAAACTGTCATCCTCGACCCCATCTAGCCAAACCATTTGCCAGACTTCCGTTATGGAGCTTCTAGAGATGGAAGCTTTGGATCTAATTTAAAAAACTTTCCATAACAAGACCGGTGCGACTAGAACACAGCTCAGTCACACTGATCAGCGTGGGGAATAGTGCTAATCTCTGCACATCAGCGCGGGGGAGACAAAGATCATTAGCACCGGTCTTCTAAATTGGCAAAACAGAAGTTTTAGGGGAAATGGTGTAGAAGGGAAGTGATATGCTCATGAAGAGGGATATAATGGGAGTTTCTCCATGAAGGTAAAGCATGTGGGGTTCACAATAGAGGTCCTCCAGGATCAAGGAACGGGGAGTACAGGGACAGTGATAAAATGTTGTCTAACAGATGCCCCCTGAAGCATGAAGGCCGAGCCAAAGTGAGGGATGAAATTCTTTATAAATCATTGTGAGGAACCGGTCTGTCACCGGAAAACCTACAAGCAAGTATATATATATATATACATATAATGAGATCTTTGTCAAATGATACAGGAATCACGGCATGGAAATAGCCATCCAGTGAATAATCAGGTAAATGGATCCAGGAATGGATGCAACCATCCATCGAAGAGGATCATAACAAAACCAAGGTATGGTCGCTATCATCCAATAATCAGAAGGATCACATATGATAACTCATGGTCTGGTCGTAGCCAGCCATCTAATAGAGACGTGTATATCATCATAACCATGTCACATCACTTCGCAACTTGGACTTTTGTAATCTGAGTCCAGGGTCTTGCCCTTCAACACGACCCGATCAAAGTACATATTCTAGCACACGAATAGATGTGTTGACGTCGAACATGATAGAAAGTGCTTGATTACCAGTCAATGATGTAAACTATTAACAAGTGCGAGAAAAACCACCAATAATTACAATGGCCCTCAAGGTACTATCATCATAATTCACACAATGCGAATGCAGGAACTGAATTCGAACATCGGTGAAATCACTCGATCAAAAGCCAATGATGTGAACTTGTTGTCGAGTGCGAAGAACCTGCCATTGAGGCATGCAATCTCTAAGGTAATGGAAGGGAGTCTCTCGGTCAACTTCCCAAATAATGAGTTGAAGTCAACGGAAAGTAATCATGTCGAAGGAGGGCCATAATGAATCCCACATCATCGACGTAAGACAAGAGGATGCAAAATGATTTTGGATGATACAAAGAATCAGAGGTAAGTGTAACTGCAAAAGGGAAATTCTTAACATATCGGCGACGCAAACTGGAAGTCTGGTAGCTTTTGGATCCATAGGATCAAGGGTCATGATGATGTGATAGAGGTCAAATGGAAGGCAAAAATGAACGGACCAAACCCAAGAAGGTCAATGATACAAAGTAGGATATCCCAACCCGACACGAAGCAAAGAGTGTCATGTTCAAGAGTGAGTTGCCAATTATCTTTAATCACAAGCTTTAAGGAGATAGCATATGCTTGCACTGTAAATTCATTCTTTGGATGAATCCAATCTAGTAAGTTTAACAAGCCCGAGGAAGGAGGAGCTCATGTTCGTCATGATGATGAACCGATGTTGCTTAATAGTTTAACGAGTCCAAGAAAGGTGTAACTCAGTATCTATTTCATGTTTAGAGAGTTTGAAAAAGATACGTAAAAGAAAACTCCACATGGTCCCTTTTCATACATTTGTGTCTCTTGAGCCCGAAAATGTAGAAAAAAATACTTGAGAGAATTGCTTGATCATTTCAGTCAAGGAGTACCTTTTTTGTAAATAGTTCCTCCCAACGCGGAAAAGGGCTAAACTTATACTGGGCACACGATGTTTCGCATCCGTTAACGAGTTCGAAATGACAAGGGCTTGACCATCTTTTAATTTTTAAAGGGTCAGAAAAGAGATAAAAGCGGACCCTCCATTTTTATTCTCTTTAACGAGTCAAAAAGGGAAAAATACTCGGTGATCTTTTCATATGAGTTTAACTAGCCGATAAAAAAGCTAAAATATGACTCATCGCCATTGTCGAACATCCATCACCTGTCGCTGCACAAGTAACACAAAGTGTATCATCGAGTCCTTAAGTTAAAATAGGTCAAAAATACTTACGAAACCTGATATTTTCATGAAAAATGAATAAAAAGGGAAAAGGTAAATATATTTTGACCATTTACCATTTTACCTTTGCAGTGAAGACTTTTTACCCACTTTTGCCCCAGGATTTCCAGAGCAAATTGCAGGAGATCTAGGAGGTCAATCCACGAACCGTTGGTTCCAGGTAATAGCCGAAGCCCCAAGCTCTATTTTCATGCTATTCATTTATGTTTTTAGACATTTTTTTGGATTTTTAGGGAGGTTTTTGAGAAAAAAATTTGCCCTCGACCTACATAATTTCTGGGCACAAGACCACGCTGGCCAAGGATGATTTGTGCACTTGTTCGCGCTGACTGAGGTGAAGGTTTCTAAACCAGGCGCGTTAGCATCGTGAAAGGGGAAAAATCAATTTTCCTCAAGAACTCACTTTTGGAATTTGGATTTTATGTGCCAAAATTGATCACTAACTTAAATAAATGCCTTTTGCAAGAGAGAAATTGTTGAAAATGGTGGATTGGAAGGAAAGAGAACATGAAGATGTACACACCCAGGCAATGAATGATCCAAATTTCCTAGAGGCTTTGAGGGCTTCCGGACTCCTCAAATTTTTCTTTACGCCAAGGATGCGGGCCCAGCCCAAATTTCTTCGAATACTTGATAAGCCTTTGGGACGTCAATCATGAGATTTTTTTCATTGGGGACGAAGAGCTAGAGTTGAAAACTTCAGACATCTACTTCATCACTAGGTTTTCCTGCTGAGGTGAGCCAGTGAACTTGTATGGGTCACGTCTGATCGGGGAAAGCATATCTTCCCTTCTTGTCGATCATTGTCCTGAGGCCCTGAAATCCAAAAGTGGGAAGATCGAGATTTTAAGTGTATGGGATTTGACACTAATGGTGCTTGTGTTGACCATCAATAGAGTGGTGGCATCCCAGGTGGAACATGAGACTAAAAAGTCGAAGTTCCTTTACACTATTGACTGCACAACTCCTACGATCTTCAACTAGGCAAAGGCCATGAAGATGAACATCAAGCACTAGTTGTCCAAGGCCAAGGGGGGAATTCTAAAGCAATTTGGCTTTGGAGCAATACTTGTGACGTTTTTCCTGGAACGAGTTCCATTGTTCTAGTAGCAGTTGATTGAGGTTGATCCTCCCAAGCCACGCGATCCATGGATGACCTGCTGGAGTTGTTTGATGCCTAGGATCACTGGGGGTCAGCAAGTGTCCTACTAACCAACATTCTTTTCATGGTTATGATGACAGAAAATCATCGTAGAGGATTGGCCAGACAATGACACTAATTTCCATGGAGACGTTGATATGCTCTTGCCATATGGGGAGGACTTTGATGACGAAGGTAAAAACCAATTTTTTGATTTTGATGTTTTTTAATTGTTTTGTGTATATGCGTACTTATAAAATTTCTCTTGTTTATGCAGATTGTTAGACCAGAGCGGCCAGCCAGGATGTCAACAATAGCGAGGCGCATACCTCACCCTATCAATGTTGTCATCCCATATCAGGAAGGGAGTGACAACGAGGAGGAGATTGCGAGGAACCTCGAGGGGTTAACTCATGGTATCCTGGAGTATGCTTGCATAAGAGACATGCCTCGGCAGTACCAGAGGCACACAGTGGAAGACTCAGGTCGGATCCACTGATTGCTAATTCGTGTCGTATGAGCTATCCCATGCTATCATGACCACCATGCTGAGTAGTTCCTAGGTCCAGTACGTACATATTTTTTGAGGCCTGCGTGCCACTATCTTTCGATGCCTACGAGCCACCGATGTTGTTATGGACATACATATTATTTTTTGGAGTTTTGATGTATCAAACATTCTCACATATATATATGTTGCATTTTCCTGTTTATTATGGTACAAATGGTTTGTCTTATCTTTTACATGTTTCGCAAATGTCTATCCAACACGTAATTAGCTAATGCATCTATTAATGTATTTAAGTGTATAGGAATATGATGATATGTAATATAATCAAAATGTCTTTCCAACAGACAGATAAAAAGATACATTCATAAAATTTGAGGGTTCCTGACGGAATATTACCTGTTGAGTTGAAGGACGATAAGCTATGAATCTAGGTTAACAACCAATTCTCTAGTACCCAGAGCGATGGTTTTTTATAACAGTTCGATGACCGCAATGTACTCAGCAATGTTGTTGGTTGTACAACCTAGGCAGATACCTTGAAGGTCAATCAACTCACCATTAGGGTTATAAATAACCCATGTCACAGATGATAGGTTCTGGGTACTACGGCAAGCACCATCAGTGAAACCAACATGAGGAGATGTAGACATCTGCAAAGCAAGAAAAGCATAGTAAATAAGAGGACTATTTGAAAACTTATCACACAAAACCATGCTGTACAGAAATGAATCACACACTAACGTACATAAGTAACCATGCAAGATGACCTAAGCATACTACTTTTTGATGTAAGATTCGATGCTGGTGCTCAGGTAATCAATCAATACATATGAGCACTGTAGTTTTACCATTGCCATGACGAGTAAGCATCGACTCTACCAAATAATAGAGTAAAATTCATATAAGGCTTTGCCCCCATTCCCCTTGGGCGAGGGAGAGTTACGAGTCAGAGAACAATCAGGGAAAACTTGGGGACGCTAGAAAATCCTGAATCCATGAAGGGATAAAGGTGCCCTCAATTGAAAGATCTTGATCATGTCACGATAAACTAACACATCGATAAACAATGAAGAAGAGGACTCTTCGAAAGAGGTAGACATGACCATCGAGTGAGGCAGGGACGAGGAGCAATGATGGGTATCGATCCATGGAAATTTGTCAAGAGACATGACTTCCATGATACCTTCATTGGCAAGGAAGGTCTCAGCTAAGGGATCGGACGATTCCAAAGTGCCAAGCCAGGGGGATTAAGAATAAATACTGAGAGAGGTCTTCGATATATGAGAATCAAAGGATGCAGAGTTCCCAACCAAAACAATTTCCACGTAATTGACTTTGGGAGGACTAAGTGGCATGGCATCGCCCCAAGCATCAACCAAATATGGTGCAGGTATGACCCAGGGATCAGATCTGATTGAGATCATGTTAACGAAGGCAATGTGAGGAGGTGGGAGTGGAGAAATTCCCATTAAGGTAGAATCTTTTAAGAGACCTGCCCCCACGCTCTTAAAGGGAGCACCAGAGTGCTTCACATATGGAACGTTGCCATCATATGAGGAAGAGGCAAAGAAAGATAGCTAATCAATGGTGACAATCCTCCCTTGATGGGGAAAACAGATCACATGAAACAAAGAGGAGGCCACAACATGCATGGCATGAGTCCAACTTCGGTCGAGTAGAAGATTATAATTGAGATTGGTGTCAACAATATCTACTTCAACCTGCATTGTCTTGCTTCCAGGGTGATGGCAAGGTTGTTTAAGACCCGAAGGGTCGTGAATCATGGCCATTCAAAGCTTTCAATGTGTTCGGAGACTGGTTCAGTGTAGAGGAAACAAAGCCTTCCAACACACAGTTGACATGATGCAGGTAGAAGCACCTTCATTAATGACAATGCGGTGGATGGTCTTTTCATTAATGATTACCTAAATAAGAAAGGCAATCTGGTGAAGGAGTCTTAGAACATGGTTCTCTAGATCGAAATAGATCAAATTAGAATCAGTGGGATCAATGCACTCAATAGCTGACAGCAAATATTTCTGCTGCGATGGGCAGCTTTGGAGTACCTCGAGAGCCGACATAGCTGACGGCACCTGAGCCAAATATTCAACAATATTGTAATGTTGAGCAGCTAGGGCATTGGGATTATACGAGGATTTTCATAGCACACCTCGAGAGGGTGGCCATGTAGTGGAATCAGGGTTAGGGCGTTCGATTTGCAGAGGGCCAAAACTCAGGGTAGAAGAAGAACATGGAGCTTCTTTTTCTTTCCATGCTTTGGGAGCTGGAGTTTGATAATCCTTTGATCGGGTAGCCACATTAATGGTGTGCTCATCATGAATACTTGAGATCCAGAGGAAGCAGATCTAGGTTGGTCTACCATCTGAGTTTGCTGAGACAGAAAAGGCTCTTTGAGGACAACTAGGTTCCCTTTGAGCAAATGACTAACTTCAGATCGTCATGGACAATCCTTAGTATAGTGATCCTCTTCACAAACGAGACAAGGATGCTTGGGTTTCCATTTTGAGCATTCGCTAGTAGATGATTTTGGAGGACCTTGTTTCGGGGCATTGGCTTTAGCTTTGCCTTTGCCTTTCTTTTTTTCTTTTGAGGATTTGTCCACTATGTAGATTGGACAACGTGGACCTCTAAGGTTTCATCAAGGCATGGATGGTTTTGAGATGAATTTTTGGGAGAAATATTCGAGACCAACTTCTATTTGGAAGAAGTTTGGGCAGGGGCTTGGGATACTGAACCAATAACTCCATCAACGGGAGGAACAACGGTGACTTCGATGTCGTAGGATTAGATGATGGCCACGGAGCATTGGGTAATAATTTGTATATGGTGCCAGACTGAGAGTAGACCAGGTCCAAGTACTTGGCACGAACGATGGCTTGCTCTTCAGTGATGCATCCACCCATGGCTATATTGCGAGCAATTGGGGCTACAAACAATTTGGCAAACCATTCGGTGAGCAACTGACCAACTATCTCGAGCTTGATTACTCAATGTCTATGTCTCCATTCATGGATATGATCAGAGATGTGCGTTACAGTGTCTTTCTTAATCAATGTGAGCAGATAGGTGTTATTTCATAATGAACCAGCAACTAAAAATGCATGAGAATGGCCATGGCTAACGAATTGAAGTCATGAAAAGTACTTTGAGGTAGCTCGATGTACCATTTTGTTGTAGCAGTCATAAGGGTTCATTGGAAAAGACGAAGACAAATGGAATTGTCCATGTATGAATTCGACAAGAATTAGAGGTGATATGTCATCACTTGGGCCTGAGGATCTCCTTTAGCTTTTCCATCGAACTTTGGGAAATCACTTGGTATCTTGGATAGCGCTGGAGGCCAATATGGTGAATGAAGAATTAGATCATTTGTAAGATGCAATACATCTAGCAACTCAAGTGTAGCCAAGAAAGGTAATTGAGTGTTAAAAGGCATGGGAGGTTGATAGGCGGGCCCATAAGGAGGAGCCCATTCCCGCTGGTAATAATTTGACCCCACAGTGGGGGATTTTGGCCATATGGTATTTGAGGCTACCCCCATTGCAGATTACCTTAACCAAAGGGAGGATTCGGACCTTGATTACCTTGAAATTGTCCATGCACAGGCTGTTGATAGGCAACATATGGGTTAAAAGGCTATTGAGCCTGTTGACCTTGGACATATGGGTATGGGACCTGTTATTCTAGAACATAGGGCTGTTGGTCTTATTGTCCCTGAACAAGAGGGTTCTGGACCTGCAAACCTTGGGCATAAAGTTGATATGCTTGTTGCCCTTTGATGTAGGGATTTTGTACCTGGTGCCCTTGGCCGATAGGATTTTGATCATGTTGGCCCTAGACAAGAGGATTATGAACCTACTGCTGCAGGACTTGACCTTGAACTTGTCCCTGCAAGGGTTGCCCTTGTTGATAGGTATACAAGGGTTGTTGCTGCCCAGGTTTGTTTTGCTGACCTTGTGGTTGCAACATTTGTCCCTGGGTTTGCATAGGTTGGCCCTACGAGGGTATGGGTTGAGAGGTATGTAGAGCATATTGCATCTACTACTACGTGGCTTGCTGCAACTGTTGAAAGGACTGACCTTGCAGTTGTTGCAGGTGACCGTGCTGTGAGATAATTTCCCTTGCTATTGTTTGGAAAGCCCTTGCTACAACAAAGGTTGCCCTTGCGGTAACAAAGGCTACCTTGGTTGTTGCAAAAGTTGTCTTTGTTGTTACAAGGGTACTTGAACAATGCCCGAGAAATTACCGAACTGAATCTGGCCGTAGCCAGACTAGATGTACTACCCCAGTTGGAGGGTGTAAGGTTGATTAACCAATCCTTGAGAACCATATGGAATTTAAGGACTTTGGTATTGGACCTGAGCCCCATAGGGCTGTTGATACTAAACATTTCTCTATCCAAACAGACCACCAGGATTTTGAGCCTATTGGGACTGGACATTGCTTGATCTAGTAGGGTCAGTAGTGTTGTAAATAATACCAGAAGAGGGCTGGTTTATACCAAGCATGTGAGCTTGTGAGCCACTCATATTAGTGGAACCTAACACCATAGAGACATTCAGGTTCTGCCCCCAAGACAGTGGTATAATCTGGCCAATGACTAACGAGACAGAAGAATTGGCAGAGATAATCTTTGAAACCACTAGTTGAGACTGATGTGTAACTGGGATCGATGATAAAAGAGTGTTCGAGATGGTGGTTTGCACCGAGATTGAAGTAGAAACTGGTTGGGAAGTCTTGTTTGTGACAAATGGACTTGACGTAGGCCTAACGCCTGACACCTAATGCCCAAATAGAATCATGGTAGAGTGATGAGGCACTAGGTGTGCCTGAAACTAAGTCTCCCAAAGATACATCACTAGGTGGTAAGCTGGTGGGAATACCTTCTGAACAAGGGAAACCCTCGGGAGGGAACTGCAGCTGCAATTCGTGCCCCTCAACAGTGTGTGCATTTGAGACTTTGGATTCATCAGGAGAGGTGACTGGAGCATCGCCTTCGAGTTCCATGTCTAAAAACAAATGACAATGAACAACCAAATGTGTACTAGAGGATAGTTCCAAAGAACACCTAGTTGATCGTATGGACTGTAAGGGCACTGTGGTGATATCTCAACAACGTCAAATAGAGGGTTCAGAGGATAGATAACTAGTTCAAGTTGACCGTCAATGGTCGAAGAGTTCTTTGGAGTTCGAACAGGATTATCCGGAGATTCTAGGTCAAGATCAGCAAATGACGTATTACTAGGCAACCGTGAACTGCAGAATACCTCTTGGCAAACCAAGAAGTACGAGAAGGCAATCTACCCAAATGTTGTGTTCGGTGTATCAAGTTTGCAAGGCGGCCAACTCAACTTCCTAAGGATAAAAGGATTGCAACCTAGTGGGGCATCCCGTTATATACACAACAGTATGGGGAGTACAAATCCATGCTAGCACTATCTTTAGCCTATACCTTCTAGATGTGATCGTTAATGTCAAATGTGCTTTAGGTTAATTGAATTCATTTTAGAGTTGATCTTGAGTTAGTTTTTAGTTTTCAAGTCTTAGCAATGCTACTCAAAAAACCTAAAAATGTAAGTAAATGAGACAAGACCCTTTCAATTCGATGAAATTCTTACACTAGAGAGAGTAGAAACCACTCAATCAAAATGAAAACAATCAAGCAACTGAAAACAAAATGATTTTTCACTACTTTACTTTTCGAATAATAATCTAATGAAAAATGCATTCCAATTCCTAATTTCCTAACAAGCACTTATCTATTAGTCCTTTTGAAATGAAAAAATTTCTCTTCCTTTTTCAAATATTGATGCAATTCTAGGCTTTTAGAGATGCAAATCATAATGATGCAACAAGCTAGAATTTCAAACTTTCTCAAGAAACAATGAAACAAACTTTCACATACAATCTTTCAATGAAAAAATGTTTGAGACTATGAGCTCTTCAAGTAGATGAAAACATGGAAAGAGAAGTCCATTCAGATCGATGGAACACTGACTTTACCAAATAGAAGACCAACAATGTAATCTATGCTGGAAAAAGATGTCCAAACTACTAAACAAATTTTTTTCAAAATTGTGCAAAAGAGGTCAAAGTCGTAAGAGTGGCTAAAAACAAATGCAAGGAGAAAACACACCCACAACCAAACTTGATGAGTCCATGAGCTACTGAATGGACGACTATCTAGATGCCCTAGTGTCACTGGCCACTCAATTACACAATCAATCAAATAGTAAGATGACAAGTCAACAAGAAAGAAAAAACCAAACGAAAAGTATATTTCTAATCATGGAGAAAATAGTCAAAAGGCTCACAAGTCAAATACACAAGATCATAACACATTGGCCAAGATTGGGGTCTAGCCTTAATCTTCACTTACAAGGATCGACATGACTGCCTAACTAACAACAAGTGCCAAAGGTAGGTCGATGCAACTGCTCCTCCGTAATTCACATTGATTGGCGTGATTGTGGACTAGCCCCTTCCCAAAAATGTTTCCCCAAAAAGTAACATAACAATAGGATAATATACGAGTTGTTGAGTTGGTTTTGAATACTTTGCTCTAAACATGAGTCTTTTTTTAATTATCAATTGATGCTATGAGTATGAGCACCACTCCGAGTCACCTTGAGGAAGGCTAAGAAACATAACTCAGAAAAATGTCAGTTTTTCTTTAGGTACAAGGAAGGAAAAGAAGTTACTATTTTAGATCTAGAAAAAAGCAGAACCATGCTTATTTCAAATAACATCCTTTCATTTAAAGGTTGGTGGCTAAAAAACATATTTTCATTTGAAATATGGAAACTACATTCATTTAACACCCTTTCATTTAAAGGTTGGTAGCTAACAAACATCCTTTCATTTAAAGGCTAGAAGTTTCATTCATAAAATGAGAAGCTATGAGTTCTATAGTTAAATAGATCAATTAAGGCAATATAACTCTAGTGGATAGTAAGAATCCTTTCATTTAAAGGTTGGCAGCTGTTGTTATAGAACCATTTACCACCGTTGGTATATTTGATGCTCTATAATATGGCATAGGGAAACCATTCCCTATCAGACTTGGTCCATTTTCTAAAAAAGCAATGTTTTAAATCTCATACAGGATTATTCCTTATCTAAAGCATGTGTACACATGGTTCAACCTATACCCAACTTGCATATATGTATTAAAACACTAAAAAATATATAATCTCCCTTAATTCATGCAGGGTTTACGGGTTTGTTCAAATACCCACTTACTATATCTCGTGGCCCAAATGTTTCCCAACTGAAAAAACTAATTTGGAGAAGTATAAATACAGCTCCATGGGAATGTCTAAGGGAGGAGGAAGGATTAGATATTGATATTATAGTCGATTACATCCCTGATCAAGTCTAAGGATATCCCTATGTGTTTTGCACTCCTAGTCATAGGAAACCCTCATTTCCTTCTTGAGATGTTCATCATTCCTTCATAACATCTTTGTGTATACTTATGGAGGAGGATTGCTAAGGCCTAGGTAGGATGGATCTGGAGGGCGGTTTCACTTGGCACCAACAGACGACTCAGGTTGTAATTATTTAGGTTTTTCTTTACCTTACATTAATAAAGAGGTGTTGTATTGTTCCTGATGATTATTGTCTTTATGCATTAATTTATGTTATGATTTGCTTATAAAATTTCACGTTAATTCTTATTTTCTTACATGCTTATATGATCTAACCTTGATATCATGAACATTCTTTTAGTTATTTTTTGGTGTATATGCTTTTCCTTGAATGAATTGTAGGCCTTAAAGCACAAGGAAGAAGCATAGGGTTTGAACCATACGGGAATGGCCTCAAAAATAGGACCTACGGGTAAGACCTTTTGTACCATGTTTAAATGTTTAAGTATTAGGACTACTTGTTTGTGTGCCTCTTTATGTTGTATGCCCTTTGGTCTATTGGGGTTCCCAACCTAAGACCCTATGGTGATTCTACCCGAAATGACTGCATTCATAAAACGAGAAGCAATTATGAGTTCTGCAGTTAAATAGATAAAGTAAGGCAATATTACTCTGAGAAAGAGTGATAGGGATGCTTTTCTTTTTTTGATATTTTCTAGTAACAACCTTGTGGGTTTGGTATAGGGTTAGGATTATTTGTCTAAGTCACTGTTGTTGGTTCCTCAAGAAAGAGATACGACACCAAGATTCATTCTTGGCGAGAATCGGGAGGATTGTTTACACCTATCACAGTTAGTGTTCTTGATGGCACTAGTTTTAATTCTTGGCGAGAATCAATAGGATTGTATACACCAAACATAGCTAGTTTTTAGTGCTTTAGTAGAAAAAATAGATATAGGTAGGCAAGGGCCTTAAGTACTAAATGGAAGTGAAGTAATTGAGCGATGATTTCAGCCAAATCAAGAATTCAAGATTATAATAGTAGGGGCTTCTCATAGTAGCTGAAGAAAGAACAACAATTTAGACTTCTCCATTATATTTTTGGTCAAGCCAATTATGGGATGGGAACTCAACAAAACCAAATGCCAAATTCGGTAGAGAAATGCATGAAAATTGAAGAAAGATGGTTTCAAAAAACATGACTATTTTCAACAGAAAAATGAGTCTCATGATATGTATGTCTTCCGTATAATAAAGATTTAAGACTATCGTGTACACAATCTAATACTATCGTGGACACACGTGTTTCATACAACATTATTCAACTTATTTTATATTAAATTCTAATCTTTTGTTGAGAGGAAATTTAATAAAAAATAAAATACTTGAAATAATATAAAAGAATAAAACTTGGTTGGGGCTTGAAATCAAGCCAAGTGCTTTCTCTTCGTAGTAAAAATTTGTATTTTTAGACCTTTGTCTGTCTTATATCTGAGTTTTACTTCTATCACCTGCAATTCATAGATATAGTTGCAACGCACACAAATGGAAGGAAGGGGACGTTGTAGCAATTGTTGCACTAAATGTGTTTTTCAATTTATCTGAAATTCTATATATAGCATTTAATTGAATTCAATTTCTTTCTTTTCTAGTCAATTTAAGTCTTTAATCCTACTTGGGTTGTCTTTGAAACTATTATTGTGTTTTATCATTTCTTTATATCTGGAGTGGTTGTTGGCTACCATTTGTGTTGGTTGTATAACGACTTCCTTGAATTAATTTTGGGTAAGGTTCTTTTTTCAATTTGTATAAATTCTTTTCAATCAATGCAAAACTTTATGTGAAAACACAATAAGAATAAATACTTGGTGTTTTTTCTTATGTAGATAATTCTTTAGTGATTTCTTTTACTTGATTCATTATATATTTAATTTTAGAGCTTTGAGAGGCATGCTCAAAATTTCAACAAATAAATCCAATCATGTTGTTTATGGACAAATTTTGTTTGGCTTGGTCCAATGGATTTATGAACACAATTCCATATCTTTGATTTCATGTCTTCCTAAGAACATAGGTGGATTTTTTGAACACTCAATGAAAGCTTGCCTCTGGATTAATTTGCACATTTTGGTTATATCAAAATGTGAAATAATTACAATTGATTGTAAATCACCCATGTATTGCAACTAGTCTAGTGTTTACAGTTTAGGCTATGTAATTCTAATTTTCAGCTAATCAAGATAAGGGTCCAAATGGTTAATGCTTACAAATTTTCATCTGTGCTTTTTGGTAGCCCAACCCTCTTGCTAACCTAGAAAAGATGTTAAGGTTGATTTATTACAATTATTAATGTGCTGATTGTTTATTTTCTCGATGGTAATTGGGGAGATGGGTCTGCATGTGACCGCGTACTTTTCGCTGGTTGGAACAGGACACCTGTCATTTTCTCATTTTTCGCTCTCTCACTCAATGTGTAACCCTAAACCGTACTTGGCTTAGTCATTATTTCATTTAATGAGGAGGTGGATCTTGTGCAACTGTATGCTGGTTGTTTTTCTCTTGAGGGTTGTGAACTTGTCGTTCCGGTTCAATGTTGGTTCTCTGGACTGTAACTTGTTCTCTAGTAAGTTTTGGTTGCTCCGTTACACTGTTTGAAAGGTTTTCTACTTGTTTTTTGTTCATTTGATAGCTCTCTAGTTGTTTTACAATGCTCTATGACTGTGGGTGTTAGACAATGTAACTCTATGGTTTTATTCTTCACTGGCAGCTGCTAAGATTCTGGCATTCCTGGCTATGTTTGTGTTTGTTGGCTTTACTATTCACCTAGTTTCATTGTTTGTTGTGCCCTTAGGTGGCAGCCACTAGGTGACCTTCTTTTCGACCTCGGTTCGTCAAATATGGAGGTATATTCACTTTCAATGATTCAGTGTATTTTTGCTTCTCCTTCAATTGCTAACAATGCAGCCCCTTGTGGTCAGCATTGCCTGTACTTCTGCTACCTATTGCAGTTTTTGCTATGGTGTTTTCAAACCCTTCTGTCCTGGTAAGTGAATTTACTTTACAGTAACCCTCTTCTCGTTTCTTCACCGGACATCGTGGCTTCAACTCATTTACTAATCTTGTTACTGTCGATATTTGCAGGTGGAGACAATTTGCTGGACACCAGCTTCGGCTCCTCTGCCACTCCACTAGACTGGGTAGGGTCTTTCCACGGTCTCATTGTCCATCGACTATTGTTTTGTTAGGTTGCAATTGTGGGTAGTTTGTTTGTCTGGCTCTAGGTTTCCGTTGTTGTAGTTCCAAGTCAAAAGTCCAACTCTGTAGTTAAATTGTGGGTTTGTAACCCTAGTATATTTCTAGGGTTTGTTCCTAGTTACTCGGCCTTCACTCTATTACTGTCTGGTTGACTTTAACTTAATAATATACTCAGGGTTCTGTAACCATTCCTTCGATGACCTTGTATTGGAATCTCAACATAGTTGGTTGGTTTCTTAGTTTGTTTGTTATATGGTTGTAGACTTAGCAATGAATTTTCCTTTTTACTCTTATGAGAAGAATGACAATCTTGTTTTATGAAATCATGTGTTCGTTACCTGGTCATGCGTGTAGACTTGGCACTCATAGACTTTGTACTTTATGTTTTGAAACCCTCTATTATGTGGCTTTAGCTTTCATCTAGTTCTAAGTCTCTGCTCTCGGTATTCTTGGGTTCCAGTCACTCAAACTTCTTGTCTTTGCTCAGTCTTATGGTCTGTCATGTCATTCATTCAACATACGAATGTTTTCTCTTACACTCTGGAATGTAATCAATGTTTTGTTTTGAATTGCACTAAACGAATTCAGCTAGGAACAGGAAAAAGAATTAGTTGTACATGGAAATTAGATTATTGTAGAATAATATTTCTTTAATGCTTTATTGCTCTTCTGTTATGGTGGGAATCAACCATTACAATGATTTTCCTATTTTCTTTTATACAATTTGCTAAATAGTTTTAGAAAATTCTTCACAGTTACATATAGTTATTTCAAAAACTGTCAATTTTCCTGTATCTAATTCTAAAATTAATTAAAAAGTAAAAACAGAGTTTTGTTTTTTTTCTGTAGTTAAATAAAACAAAACCCCTCAACAAAAAAACAAAGCAAAAAATGAAACTAATGAAATTTGGGAATAAAAACAAACAATTCAGGTACGATGACTTGTCAACCATCTAACCTGTAACCCGTAAGACAAACACCTGCCTTCTTGTTTATTCTGAGATAGATGCTCCTGCATCAGGCTCCCAGGGTAACAAAAAGTCATGGCTCTGTCCCATGAGTTCCTCAACATAATAGCTTGCTCGTTGTATCTGGGCTACGTCCAGTCACGAACTGTCCTCAATGGGACAGTTCTTCCACTTGACGAGGTACCGAAGGTACTCTTTCCTATGAGTGTGTTTGGCCACCTGTGTGTCGATAATTCTCTCGGTCTCAAGGGGCTAAACTGTAGGCATTTTTCTCATCCAAGAACCATCTTTAACCTGGGTGTTTCGTCCTGGCCATGCTGCACTGTCATCTTCAAGACCAGTAGTAAATGGAAACAGATCTGCCACATTGAAGATGGGCAATATGCCTATCCCTGGTGGTAGCTATATTTCATAAGCATTGGCAAAGAATTTATGAAGAATTTTTTAGGGGCCAATCTTCTTGTATTTCAGCTTGTTATATTCGCCTCTAGGAAAACGTTCTTTGCGTAAATGCGCAAGGACTTCGTCCCCTACATTAAATTGTACTTCCAACTGCTTTAAATCTACTTGCTATTTATATCTCTGGCTGCTATCCTGCAACTTTAATTTTACCTACTCATGTGAGTCATTCATTGCCTTGGCGATATCTTCCCCGTCAGCACTCCTTCTTTCTAATTTTCCCAGATCTCATAGCTCATGCACTCCATGAGGATGCATGCCATACAAAATCTAAAAAGGATTCTAACCTGTGCTACGATTCGGTGAATCGTTATAAGCAAATTCCACTTGAGCAAGCACATGATCCCACATTCATGAGTTCTCTCCAACCAAACTTCGTAGCAGGTTTAACAAGCTCCTATTCACCACCTTCGTTTTCCCATCAGTCTGTGGGTGATATGCGAAGCTGAAATTCAACTGAGTGTCCAATTTCTTCTACAGGGTGTGCCAAAAATGCCTTGTAAATTTTACATCCCTGTCCAAGATAATGGATCTTGGTAAGCCTTGCAACTTGACGATCTCCGTGAAAAACAAGTGTGCTACTTGAGTGGCATCACTAGTTTTTCGACAAGGAATAAAATGTGCCATTTTTGAAAACCGATTTACTACCACCATCACCAAGTCGAAACCACATTGCGTTCTTGGTAGACCCAAGACAAAATCCAAGCTGATTGAGTCCCATTGTCTACTTGGAATAGGAAGTGGCATGTAGAGTCCTACATTTTGGCTGTGTCCCTTCACCAATTGGCACACCTTACACCTAGTCACATACCGCTTCACGTCCTGTTGCATTTTTGGCCAGTAATAAAAGTGTCCTACCTATTCTAATGTTTTGTCTAAGCTGAAATGTCCAAATAGACCTCCACTATGCTTCTCCTGAATGATATTCTCTCTCATCAAAAAATCGGGAATGTATAATTGCCCTCCTTTAAACAATAGCTTCTCCTGCAAATTATAGTCCAACCATGGACTATTTTTTCTCAGCAAAGGACTCTGACAAGCTTCATAAGCCTCTTTGAAGTCTACATCAGTCTAATACAAGTCTCTTGAATACTCAAAGCCTAGCACCTGTATCGTACTCTCCTACAAGAGCAATGCTCTTCTGCTCAATGCATCTGCCACCTTGTTGGCCTGCCCACTAATATGTTTCAACGGAAAAGTGAAATTTTGTAAATATTCGACCCACTTGGCATGCTTGTGATTCAATTTATGTTGTTGCATCACATATTCCAGTGCAGAATTATCAGAGAATAAAACAAACTCACTCCCCAGCAAATAGTGTCTCCAATGCTTCAGTGCTTGGACAACAAGATAAAATTCTTTGTCATAAGATGAATACTTCTGCCTGCTCTCATTCAACTTCTCACTAAAAAACAAAACAGGTTTGTCTTCCCAACTAAGTACAGCTCCAATGGCCGTACCACTTGCATCACAACGAACCTAAAAAAGCTTGTTAAATCTGGCAATCTCAAGATTGGTCTCTCTGTGATCTTCTTCTTCAACAGCTGAAAGCTTTTCTCTGCTGCCTCGGTCCAACAGAAAGGTTGACTTACCTTCTTTAAAGTGTCCAACATAGGTGCGTAGATCTCACTGAAATTCCTTATAAACTTGCGATAAAAAATTACCAACCCATGGAAACTACGTACCTCAAATAGACTTTTTGGGGATGGCCAGTTAATGATTGCTACAATCTTTTCTGGGTCCATCTTTAGCTCGTTCTCTACAATTACAAAACCTAGATAAACTAGTTTTCTTTGAAGAAAAGTACATTTTTTCAAATTTATGAACAACTTATTCTACTGCAATTTCTCCAACATACTTCAAACATGTCGCAAGTGTTCATCTTTAGTCCTACTGAAAATAAATATATCATTAAGGTACACTATCACAAACTTTCTGATGAACTCCTTCAGCATTTCGTTCATCAATCGCATAAAGGTACTAGGGGCATTACTTAACCCAAATGGCATTACCAGCCGCTCATATAGCCCTTCATTAGTCTTGAAGGTTGTCTTCCATTCATCCCCATCCCTGATCCGAATATGGTGGTAACTGCTCTTCAAATCGATCTTTGAGAAGTATGCTGCCCCACTCAGACAGTCCATCATATTGTCCATCAGCGGCAGTGGAAACCTGTATCTGATGGTATTCTTGTTGATCTCCCTTGAATCTGTGCACATTCGCCATTCTCCTCCTTTCTTGGGAGCGAGAACTGTCGGAACTGCGCAAGGGCTCAAACTCTCCCTTATCATCCCTTTATCCAGCAATTCGTGCACCTGCTTTCTGATCTCCTCATTATCTTTGGGGCTCATCCGATATGCTGCCTTGTTCGGTAGAATTACTCCTGCTATAAAGTCAATATGATGACTAACACTCCTCTTAGGAGGCAGTTTATCTGGTTGATCATCCACTATGATATCGCTGAACTCCTGCAACATCTCCTGAATTTTTGCTGGTAAATATGAAATTTTAGTGTGCAGTATCACTATCTTTGGCCTCCTTACTACTGCATAATTCACTTTTTTGTCTTCAATCTACTTTAAGAATTCCTTTGCTCTCACTAATAATGATTTTACTCCAATTGTCTCTATTGTCTCTTCCTCCTTGATGGGCACAAGTGTGTGTTTAATCCCATCTTTGACAAACTTGTAACAGTTTGTCTACCCATCATGCACTACCTTCTGATCATACTACCATGGCCTTCCTAGCAGTGTATGACATACGTCCATTGGCATAATATCACAAACAACCTTGTCCTTATACCTGCCAATTTGGAACTCTACTGCACACTATTCATCAACTAACAGTTGATGGCCTTTCTACAACCACAATACCTTATAGGGAGTGGGATGCTTCAGCCACTTCAAACCCAAATTCTCTACCATCTCTATGGCAACCAGATTATCCGTGCTCCCACTATCGATAATCATCTTACAACACTTCCATGTGACTTGCAAACTGTCCGAAACAATGCCTTCCTTTGAGTTCATTCAGCTGTCTCTTTTGTTGGTTTCAACAACACTTTATTTAGAACTAAGGCTTCCACCGTTTCCGGCACATTTTCTGCTTCCTAGGGGGTCACCTCTGCTTCCTCTGGCTGTGCCACATACACTCCCCTGTGACCAGCTTGTTCCGCTTCCAGACACTCAAAAGACTTGTGCCCCACTTGTGGCACCTGTAGCACTGATAGTTAGCTCCCCTGCCTAGGCCATTTCCTCTTCCTTGCTGATACGACCTTCCACCTCTAGTGTTGTCTCCTTTTTCTACTGTCCCAGAAGTTTTGGAACTACTGCCCTCTTCACTATTGCTGATAGTTCATCCTCTGCCATAAGACTATCCTCTTCCTCTACTGTTCCCCGTCCTCTTCTAGCATTTTGTTTTCTGGTGATTTTCTCCTCTGCCTTCATGGCACTCTGGTAGGCTTCCTCTATATCTTTCGGGGAAATAATGTTGATTTCATCCAATATTTCCAATCTCTAACCATTTACATACCTTGTTATTTTCTCCGGGGTGTCCTCGGTGTAACCAGCTCTTATATTTACCCGGTAGAATCCTTCAGTATACTCTCTCATTGTCATCCCTTTTTGCCTCAAATTCTTCACTTGCCGATGTAGTGCAATCTAGTAGTCTTTAGGTAGAAATATTCCTTTCATCTTAGCCACCATTCTTGGCTATTTCTTTATTGGCAACTTGTTCATCCTTCTTCTTTCCGCTTGAACACTATCCCAGCACAAGGTTGTGTGTCCCTTCAACTTTGTTGCAGCGAACTCAACTCTTCGATCTTCATTGACCTCTTCACATTCGAAATATTTGTCCAATTCGTTGATCCAGTCCAACAGAACTTCTGTGGACAAGCTGCCATCGTAATTTGGAATCTCCGGCTTAGGCTTGCTGCTAGCCAATAGGACCGACCTCAACAATCTCATTTCCGGCACTTCTTCATCTGATCCATTTGTTGTAACTATGGCTTCTTCTTCACTATCATCTCCTACCTCTGGATCCCTTCTCCTTCCTACTTAAACTACCTCCAAACAGGCAGTAATGATCCTGATTTCCTTCTGCAATCCTTCCTCTAGTACTCTCCAAGCTCCTCTTCCACGTCCTCGCCTTCCAACTTCCATATCTTAGGAAATCTCCAAAAACTTACCCTCTCTCGCTGACCTGGAGAAGATGTTAAGGTTGATTGATTACAATTATTAATGTGTTGATTGTTTATCTACTTGATGGTAATTGGGGAGATGGGTCTGCATGTGACTGTGTACTTTTGGCTGGTTGGAATAGGACACCTGTCCTTTTCTCGTTTTTCGTTCTCTCGCTCAATGTGTAACCTAAAACCCTACTTGGCTTAGTCATTGTTTTGTTTGATGAGGAGGTGTCTCTTGTGCGACTGTATGTTGGTTGCTTTTCTCCTGAGGGTTGTGAACTCGTCGTTCTAGTTCGATGCTGGTTCTCTGGACTGTAACTTGTTCTCTGGTAAGTTTTGGTTGCTTTGTTAAACTATTCGAAGGGTTTTCTGCTTGTTTGTTGTTCATTTGGTAGCTCTCTGGTCATTTTACAATGCTCTGCAACTGTGGGTGTTGGATACTGTAACTCTATGGTTTTATTCTTCGCTGGCAGCTGCTAAGATTCTGCATTCCTGGCTATGTTTGTGTTTGTTGGCTTTACTGTTCACCTAGTTTCATTTTTTGTTGCGCCCTCAGGTGGTGGCCAAGAGGTGACCTTGCTCTCGGCCTCAATTCGTCGGTTATGCAGGTATGTTCACTTTCTATGATTCAGTGCCTTTCCGCTTCTCCTTCAGTTGCTAACAATGCATCCCCTTGTGGTCAGAGTTGCCTGTACTTCTGCTACCTGTTACGGCTTTTGCTATGGCATTTTCAAACCCTTCCTTCATAGTAAGTGAATTTACTTTACAATAACCCTCTTCTCGTTTCTTCACCGGACATCGTGGCTTCAACTCGTTTACTAATCTTGTTACTGTCGATATTTGTAGGTGGAGACAATTCGTTGGACATCGGCTTCAGCTCCTCTAGCACTCCACTGGACCGGGTAGGGTCTTTCCACGATCTCATTGTCCATCAACTATTGTTTTGTTAGGTTGCAACTGTGGGTAGTTTGTTAGTTTGGTTGTAGGTTTCCGTTGTTGTAGTTCTAAGTCGAAAGTCCAACTCTGTAGCTAAATTGAGGGTTTGTAACCCGAGTATGTTTCTAGGGTTTGTTCCTGGGTACTCGGCCTTCGCTCTGTCACTGTTTGGTTGACTTTAACTTAATAATATACTCAGCGTTCTGTAACCATTCCTTTGCTCACATTGTATTGGAATCTCCACCTAATTTTTTTTTGGTTGGTTGCTTAGTTTGTTTGTTATATGGCTGTAGACTTAGCAATGTATTTTCCTTTTTACTCTTATGAAAAGAACGACAATCTTGTTTTATGAAATGGTGTATTCGTTACGTGGTCATGCGTGTAGACTTGGCACTCATAGACTCTACTCTCGATACTCTTGGGTTCCAGTCGCTTAAACTTCTTGTCTTTCCTCGGTCTTATGGTCTGTCATGGCAATCATTCAACATGTGAATGTTTTCTCTTACACTCTGGAATGTAATCAATGTTTTGTTTTGAATTGCACTCAACGAATTCAGTTAGGAACACGAAAAAGAATTAGTTGTACATGGAAATCGGATTACTGTAGAATAATATTTTTTTAATGCTTTGTTGCTCTTTTGTTATGGTGGGAATCAACCCTTACAATGATTTTCCTGTTTTCTTTTATACGATTTGCTAAACATTTTTAGAAAATTGTTCACAGTTACATATAGTTATTTCAGAAACTGTCAGTTTTCCTGTATCTAATTCTAAAATTAATTAAAAAGGAAAAACAGAGTTTTGTTTTTTTCGATAGTTAAATAAAACAAAACCCCTCAATGAAAAGACAAAACAAAAATTGAAACTAATGAAATTTAGGAATAAAAACAAACAATTCTGATACGATGCCCTGTCAACCATTCAACCTGTAACCCATAAAACAAACACCTGCCTTCTTATTTACTCTGAGCTAGATGCTCTTGCATGAGTTTTGGTAACCTAATTCTACATAGAGTATCCTTTTATTTATCTTATTTAATTTAACGAAAACTTAATTTTGAAATTTCCAAGCTATTGAAAATTCCTCATTGAATTATTGCTCAATCTTTCTCTCATCGACTTTTAAATCTTGTTTATGAATTCGAACTTAAACAATTGTTTCCATATATTTTTAAACACTGTTATTACACATAGTAAATCACAAAATGTTGACATTTAACAAATCTGCATCCTCAATTTTTCACATCCTTAAAAACACAGAGTAATTTGTACCCATCTGGGTGTCATCTAATAAAAAAGGGATATCCAGATATCAATTGGAGAAATTTTCAATGGGTAGCACTGCCTCTCATCGATAGACCTCACCATTCATAAAATCAATATATACTTCTATCAAGCTATGAACTATTAATATATCTAAGACAAGACATAATACAAGTGAATTGTTTGTTGTTGTGACTATGTTATAGAAGGTGCTTTTAGGATCCACAGATGAATCGAGACGGATTGTGAATTCATTCGTTCTTGTTTCTTGTGTTTACGAAACCTTACTTATGGTTGTTCCATACGAAGGACTAATTTTTCTGTTTTCTTATTAATAGGAGCCATTGAAATATATTCCATTTGCTAAGAAAAAACAACTGCAAAATCTATATATATAAATCCTAAAATTTCCATTTTTCATGTATATGCCTGTATTTTTTCTTATATATGTATGTCTTCTTTGTATCTGCATCCTTCCTCCTTTGGAGTTTACATGGTCGAATTCGACGTCATTACTCTCGGAGTCCAGACAAGAAAAAGAATTGAAGTGACATTGAATATCTGACACAATATCCATTTTTGTGTCCTAAGGATGTTGGCATCTCAAGGGAGCAGGGTAGGAGCGGGCATAATAGAAGGTTATAGACAGACACATAGGCTGCGAAGAAGTTTTGTCTTTGGAGAGGAAGATTGGAAGAGGTAGTTTCTTATATTTTGATTTTCTTAAAAGTGGTGATGACATAAAATCAATGTGGAAGAGGCGAACATGACAACATTTGTGTTAATAATTGCTTACCTTCATAGTGTTTTATTTAGGTCCTTTTTAATGGGACCCTGTTGCAGTCATCTAAAAAATTCCCTTGGTATTCTTATGCAGGGAACATATCCGAAGTAGGAAGTTATCTGATTGGATTGTGAAACCCAAACTATTTGTAAAGTCTATGGTAGTTAAGTTCAAACATTACTTTCTTGTCACAGGAGATAAAATCCCAAACACTTATTATCACTACTATTCGTTGTGCCATGTCAATTTCCTGGGGCTCTTAGGTGAATCCTTTTTTATAAGCTAGCATTAACTATGTAGTACCAAGTCAAGTTCTATGCTTTTAACCCGACCCCCGTAAAATTCTTAGTGACCGTTAAAGATCCATTTTCTTGGTCTAAAATGTTACATATCAGGTTCTGATTCCATTGCTTGAATTTTTCATACCACTGAACTAAAAATTTCATTTGTCTTCCTATATTTCTCCTATAAATGAGCTGGAACTAAGAAATATAAATGAGCTAGAACAAGTAGCTCTAGTAAAAAAAAATCTCTATACTACCATATCTCATATCTCAAGATTGAGTGGTTTTATTCATTGTTGATTGTTAGAAATGTTTCTTTGTTATCAAATAATTGGCTTGAAAGCCACAGTCTATCCTGACAGGAAGGTCCGACAATCTTCATGAATTGGGCCTGATTCTTAAGGTGTAAATAGATTGTCAGTCTATGTCAATCAACAATGAAACTTTTAATGCACATTAAGAAAATAATATTCTGAAATTTGAGGATCTGTCACTTCTACAATTTGTCACCACTGAATTCCACTTTTGAGTCCCACTGACCTAACATTTTTGTCATTTTTGTGCCTTAATAAAATTATATTTTCTTGTATTTATCTGTGTGGGACCATCATAGCATTAAACATTTTTTATTTAGTTGATATAATAGCGATTAATGTCCATTACAATTAGATAACCTTCCATATAACCATAAAAAAATGTCAGCATCTATTGCTCATTGAGCTGAATGCAAGGTCAAAGTTTATAATGGGGTGACCTTATTTTACTCTTCATTATTTTTAGAGGAGTCATGTGTGGACTTACCATAGGAAATTTATGTGATGGTCATCATAATCCGAATAAAAACAAATATGCATGGATGATGAAAGAAGAATCCATCTGAAAGCATAATCTGCGTTAATAGTTGGACAAGCAGGTGTAATTATGATGCTGCTCAATTTGCACCATCATTGACAACCCTGGATTTACGTCTCTTGGGCATAACTATGATGTTGCACAATTTGCAACATCATCGACAGCCCTGACTTTACGTCTGTTAGGCACAAGCCTGAACTACCACACCGGAGGACATTTTGAACTACCACACTGGAGGACATTTTGATAAAAAATAGACCCACAGCCAACAAAAACAAACGGCCAGTAGAGTCAACTGTCCAAAAATATTCCTCCTTTTGCCGTTGAAAATATCATTTAAAAAAATAAATTAAACGAAGTATCCATTTAGTGTCAGCCTATTAGTACTAAGTTTCCTAGTACATTTTAACTTATTTTTTGTTTTCAAAAATTGTTTTTAAAATATTCATATGATTCTAAATTAATTAATGTTATATATACATAAAATTATAATTATAATTTTGAAACGTGTTAGCTTGAATCACTCACCGCAGCTTTTAGTATTAATTTCTTGGAGGCAAATAAATCCATACATTATGATTTATCACACCATATAAATGACCAGCTATGGCATTGAATCGTCATAGTCTATAATGGATAAATGTTATTAGATAGCCTCAAAATGTGAAAGTTACAAAGTGAAATTGTGTACATTACCTTAACCCTACCAATATCCTTACAGTGAGCCTAAATAAGATTTTATCCTTTTCCTTGGCATTTTCAGTTTTTTATATTCATTTTGGGTGCCTTAACAAGTAATGTTTCTTTTCGTAGAGAAAGGAGAAAAGAATGAAATCCCTGGATATGATTCCATTGAAACTCAACGCTCCAATATTCCTCTAGGACCATGGATCAACTCAACCTATTACTCCTCAATTGAAATTTCCACACCAAAAAATGAAATTTGCGCACCAAAAAAAATTCAGAAGTCTTTTTGCTTGAATTTTTCACTTCATATCTCAATTTGGCATGAAAAAACCACATTTGAGTGCTTATTAGTCACTTGGAAGTGTTTTGTTAGATGTTTACAGGCTTTAAAGCAACTTTTTTTTTTAGCATTTTGCATGGAAAAACAACATTTGAGTGCTTATGAGTAACTTGGAAGTGTTTTGATAGATGTTTAGAGGCATTAAGCAATTTTTTCTTACAGAATAGCAGTTGTGGTGGCCTCATTAGCACCAACCTCGCTCAACATCCCTTCTCGTTGTCGACCAAGTCAAAACAACAAGAGATCCAATTGACCCAATAGTAGTTCTGACCAAGGTATTAAATAGGACTGGAATTCTAGGATGTGTGTCTTGACTGTTTCTATTATCCCACACTTAGTATTTTATAAGTGATATAGCAATTCCGGTCATTCCTCAAGCTCCCGCTCAAGGCAGGGACTTGCTGCCATGCAATTCCTATTTTTTAAAATAAAATTTGGTCAGTTTTGTGATTGAAATTGAGCATAAAATTGAATGGATATGTGGATTTTGGTTGTAAAGGTAAATCCAACTATTTATATTTTTCTATTTAAATTTATTATTTTAAAATTTCAACACATCAAATAGCTTAAATTAACCAACAATTATAGAGCCAAGAGACTCATTCTACAGTATGATGTAGTATGATGTGTAACATTGTAAGTCCCGCATCAAAGTTGAAATTTTGGCCAGAATAAAAATTTTAAAAAATCCAAAATAAATAATTAAATAATTATACATCAAATTTAAATAATTTGGATTCATAAAAAAATTTGCACTTAAACAAATTAGATCTGGCTCATGTTAAGTCCTTAATTAAAATGAATCTATGTTGACTTAAATTTTGACTAGTTAAAAATATCTATGTCAATAATCATCACATCAAAATAACATAAATAGACAATAACTTATTTAAATATTTAATCGCTATGATTGACAAGTTACCCATCAATGTCAATATTCACGTCCAAATAACTTCAAACAACAAGGTCGCATAGCTAGTGTTTCCTGCTACTTAATTTAATTATTGAACTTTGACCACATTTGAACAAGAGCTACATTGTAGATACTCTTCCTTAGTGTAAGTATAGTTGAGTTAGAATAAAAAACAATGAAGAAAAAGTCCTAGAACCATACTTCCAAATCAAAAAAAAGTTTCTATCCTATTACACTAACAAAATATAAAAAAAAATGGTATAAATATATTGTTATGTTGCATTAGAAATCGTTAAATATATATATATATATATATATATATATATATATAAGATAGAGAGAGAGAGAGGAGGAGAGAGAGAGAGAGAGATAACTTACATCAAAATTTCTAGTTTTACACAATATTACATTTTCACGAATACAAATACTAAAGATGATCATTCAAATACTAAAGATGATCATTCAAATCTGCTAAAGATAAGCATCAAAAATATATTTGAATATACTAAACATGAACAAAAAAATATATGTTCTACACATCTGAAATTAATCCTCAAGAAGAGATTGTTATCTAGCATGATAAACGAACTAATAAATTAAGAAAATGTTGAAGTTGTAATACTAGGCACAATCACATTATTAATTTTGGGTGATATATAACTCTTTTAAATCGTGTTTTTTTTTATTTGAAGATATTAATTTTTATTCGATTTTAGGCAAAATTGATTAGTACAATTTGACCATCATTTACATAACTAGATACTAAAGATGATCATTCAAATATTAAATGATGCACCAGCTCTGAGGAGACATAAAGTGGTTGACAGTCTCACGAAAAGACCAGAACACACAGTCGTTTATTTTTAATTGGACAAGTGTTGGGCTTGTCAGTTACGTGACTTTATTTTACTGGTTTTATTTTATTTTATCTGTCTGTAGGTTGATAGGATTAGGATAATTATAGTGGAGCACTGTTACTGTTTAATAGGAATTAGTAACAGGGAAAAAATAATTAATTAGTTTCTTTAAAGTTACATTAGTTAAAGACAGTTTAAGAACTGACAAAACAGTTATTTTTATGTTGAGACAGTTTACAAAGAACAGTTATGCTTCATTAGGATATAAGCAGGAAGAGAACCATTGTACGGGATTCCCCCGAAGAACAGAGAAAAAGAAAGGAAATACAGTCATTTTCTTTTCAAATAAAGAACATCTATTTTAAGCTACTTTAAGCTACTGTAACATCACTGTAATGAAATATTCATGCATGTAATATAACTTTGTGTGTGTAACAAAACTGGCATAAGAGTAACAGTACAGGACGGCAAGCGAGGAGAACAAGGAACGGATTCATGACATAATCTTCCAGAGCGAGAAGGAAGAAGTCCAGAATAAGACCAATTTCTGACAAAGAGAGACAACAGCAACGATAAAGAAGGTGCATGATAGTGCGCGCCCAGAACGAAAGGAACAAGCAATCACGAACAGAAATCAAATCCAGGTAACCCAAAAAGACCTCACCATGATATGAACAGAGCAGTGTTATAAGGAAATCGAAATAACTGTAGTATTTCATTACAAAGTTAAATTAAATACAGTCCATTTGATTCATGGTCCTTCGAGACGAAAAAGGAAAACGCATTCATAGGAACAAAGCAAACTTGGCACAAAATATTATTTACAGACAGGTACTAATATCAATTAGAGTTTGCATATTACATTGTAAACCAAGAGGTCATCAAAACCACTGTAGTGAGAGCAACCCATAGCGTTGGCAACCGGGGTTTCGGTTACCCGAGGGTTCCCAATAACTTAAACAACCCTATCTACGGGACGAGAGGTTACAGGCAAACAGGTGCCAACAAAAAAAAGGACTAGCAAGTGACCATATTACAGACTAGGGTTCGAAGACCCAAACCATCACCTATAGAACAGGGTTTCTGATAAACCCATAAAGAAACATTTCAGAACAGAGAACCAGTTACTCATTAAATTGCCAGAGACGGAGCAAGCTACACCACCCGACAAACAGACAAAAACATCGCACAGGCGATTGCCAATCACAGACAAGACCTCGGCAAAAACTCTATGAACAGAAAACCGACAAGTTAAGACCCTACCCGGAACGAAGCACTGTAGGGTTCAAGCGAATGCCACAATCGTGAAGAGTGCAACCAAGAACCAACAGGTTCGAACCACCTGCAACCAAAAACAAACAGGATTAGCAAGGTCCTAAACTATAAAACCCTCAAAGAAAAGAACGAGAAGTACAGGTGCCCACAGAGAAGTCGTTTACCCGAACAGAGGAGGCCGAACGAACAACAAGCAAACCATGAAAACCTGAATGACATGGAACAAATATGTCTGAGCATGTAAAGGAGAGGTAAGGGAATTAAATCAGAGAGCGAAGGCTCACCTCGACAGTAAGATTGGAGTGCCGAACAGTTGGAGTAAACCCTGCCATGGAAAAACCCTGCCAATAAATCGAACAGGCAACAAGTTCAACAGTTCAATAACGAGAAAATCAACCAGCAAATCAATTACAAACCCTGTAGAGCAGAATGGCGCCTCCAAACCAGTGAGATCCCATCTCCAAGAGCAGGGAAGGGTCGAGAGAACCCACATAACAAACCTCGAGAACCAGAACGGCAAGGTGAACAGAGCTCTCGCAGAGTGGAGCAAGCTCTCGGCAGAGTGGCCGGGAAAAGTGAAATGGCGAATGATTAGCGGAGGGTTGACAAACAAACGCTTTTGTGTGAGGACAACCGGCAAGTACAGGTTAACAACCGGAGGAACAGGTCCAAAACCCTAACCCCTCTACCGAGAAAATGTACCATATCATTTAAACGATCATTGAATTGCCCAGGACACGAGTCCAATCAAACAGCGATCCTTAGAGCTTTGGAGGGAGGCCATCATAAGTGGTATCAGAGCTAGTTTCTTGAGTCAGAACTAATGGAACAGGTAGAAGGTGAAGGTGAAGC